>PITA01000382.1:213712-287372 GCA_004023965.1 Spilogale gracilis | reverse complement strand
GTTTTTTTTTTTTTTTTTTTTAAGATTTTATTTATTTATCTGACAGAGAGATCACAATAGGCAGAGAGGCAGGCAGAGAAAGAGGGGGAAGCAGGCTCCTTGCTGAGCAGAGACCCAGATGCGGGCCTCGATCCCAGGACCCTGAGATCATGACCTGAGCTGAAAGCAGAGGCTGAACCCTCTGAGCCACCCAGGCACCCCTGTTTCCTATTAGGAAATGTTTCCACATTGTTGTTTCATGTGTAGTGATGCAATGTTACTTAGGGCAGTTCATAATGTTAGCTCTTTATCACAGATTACATCCTTTATCCTCAATAAAGTAAAACAGCTGTTAAACTTCCATGAAGTCTGTAATGTAGGACCATTTTTGTGGTATTATTACTGGTCTTAGATACTACTGATTTATTGGGGTGGCTTGGTGGCTCAGCTGTTTAAGTGCCTTTGACTCAGGTCATGATCCCAGGGTCCTGGATTTGATCCCCACATTGGGCTCCCTGCTCGGTTGGGAGCCTACTTCTCCCTCTCCCTCTCCTTGTCACTCCCCCTGCTTGTGCTCTCTCTCTTTCTCTCTCAAATAATGGTAAAAGTCTTTTTTTAAAAAAGAGACTACGGATTTCTTTTTTTTTTATTTTCTCTCTCTGAGGTCACAGTCTTTTGTTAGTTATAAACTGTATTGTTTCTGTTTAGACCCCTTACAGGTGTCTGGAGTATTCTTTCCCTCTTTCTCCTTAGATTTCTTTTTTTCCCTAATACAAAATATGTCAGTCAGTAGATATATGCTTAATATAGTACAAAAGAAAAAATCAAAAGCCATACGTTGTAAACCCATTGTCCAAATACACCCCTGTTTATTTCCATATTCACACAGACCTACTCCTCTCTTTTCCAAAATCGCAGGGCCCATTAGATCTTGTTTCTGTAGGTTAGTGACTCAAATTTAGATTTTCCATTTTTGCTCTCTGTGAAACAGTGGTGCTCAGGGCAAATCTGACTGAATAAGCAGTATTCCAGCTGAATTGAAAGAAGAAATTAATGCATAAAGAAAAGTTTACTGGGGTTATTGAAATGCTCCTCAGTGTGAATCTGTGTACTCTTGACCTCTGTTACTGGCCTTCCTACTTTAGCCAAATATGCTGATGTGCAACAGCCAATAAATAAGGGGGCTTAGTTTTGTAAACACAGCTTGTGGACAGTGATAGATCCTGAAAATAGTCTCTCTGGCTGATTCTCAGGCTTGAAACTGAAAGTAAGGTCTCAAACTCAGTTCATTGTTAACAGCCATGCTCTTCACTCAAAAGAAAGAGTCCAAACATTCAAATAAAAATTTATATTTTGTGTATAGTTTATTGGTAGAATACTTGGCAGATGGTTTACTTTCTTTTTTTCTTTAAGATTTTTTTCTTGGGGCACCTGGGTGGCTCAGCTGGTTAAGCCTTTGGCTTAGGTCATGATCCCGGAGTCCCAGAATCGAGCTCGGCATCGGGCTCCCTGCTCTGAGGGAGGCCTGCTTCTCCCTCTCTCACTCCCCCTGCTTGTGTTTCCTCTCTGGCAGTGTTTCTCTCTGTCAAATAAATAAAATCTTAAAAAAAAGAAAAAAAAAAGATTTTTTTTTCTTTGTTTAAGAAGATTTTATTTATTTGAGAGAGAGTGAGAGAGCATGAGAGAGAAGGTCAGAGAAGCAGACTCCCTATGGAGCCTGGGAGCCTGACATGGAACCCGATCCCAGGACTCTGGGATCATGACCTGAGCCAAAGGCAGTTGCTTAACCAACTGAGCCACCCAGACGCCTCTAAGATTTTTTTTTTTAAGATTTTATTCATTTGATGGAGAGTGCATGAGGTGCGGGAGGAGCAGATGTAGAGGAAGAGGCAGACTCCTCCTGCTGAGCAGGAAGCCCGATGCAGAGCTCAGTCCCAGGACCCTGAGATCATGTCCTGAGCTGAAGGCAGATGCCTGACTGACTGAGCAGCCCTGGCGCCCATTCCGAGTTATATTTTACTAGCCTTTGTTGAGCTCTTGCTATGTGTTTTTTTTGTTTTTGTTTTTTTTTAAAGATTTTATTTATTTCACAGAGAGAAACACAGCTAGAGAGAGAACACAAACAGGGGAGAATGCTAAAGGGAGAAGCAGGCTTCCCACCGAGCAGGGAGCCAGATGTGGGGCTCAATCCCAGGACTCTGGGATCATGACCTGAGTCGAAGGCAGACACCTAACGGCTGAGCCACCCAA
Organism: Spilogale gracilis; assembly: GCA_004023965.1. Lineage (NCBI taxonomy): Eukaryota > Metazoa > Chordata > Mammalia > Carnivora > Mephitidae > Spilogale > Spilogale gracilis. The sequence continues at coordinate 285,143 of PITA01000382.1, read as the reverse complement.
GTGCCCTGAGCTCTTGCTGTGTTTTAGGCAGTGTGCAAAGATACTTATATATATATCTATATACATTTTTAAAAGTAATCATATGCATTTGATGTTATTATTTTATGTGTGATATAGGAAAATGCTTTCCATCTTTTGGGTTTCATGGATCACTAAAATTTGAGAAGGACGATGGGATTAATGTGGTTGCCAGCTTTTTATTTTGTCACTAAAGGACATCTTTTAAGTTACTGTGGAGGCACCTGGGTGGCTCAGTCAGTTAAGTGTCTGATTTCAGCTCAGGTCATGATCTCAGGGTTCTGGGATTGAGCCCTCCATTGAGCTCCATGCTCATTGGGAGAGTGTGCTTGTTCCTTATCCTCTCCTGCCTGTCCTCTTGATCATACTCCTTCTCTGTCTCTCTCAAATAAATGAAATCTTAAAAGTTACTGTGTATAGTAAGGGATGATGTTACTTATTCTGAATACTGAATATTTAATTTCTGAACATAAATATTTTTTATTTTCTTTATTCTTCTGTTAACAAATTTATGGTATGTTTAGGGTTGGCCAATTATTCAGTTTCCTATCCCTTGATTTTACTCTTTTTTTGTTTGTTTTTAAAGATTTTATTTGACAGAGAGAAACAGCCGGAGAGGGAACACAAGCAGGGGGAGTGAGAGAGGGAGAAGTAGGCTTCCTGCTGAGCAGGGAGCCTGATGGCGGGGCTCTATCCCAGGACTCCGGGATCATGACCTGAACCAAAGGCAGACACTTTACAACTGAGTCACCCAGGCGCCCTAGTAAAGCTCGCTCTTTCTTTCTTTCTTTTCTTTCTTTCTCTCTCTCTCTCTCTCTCTCTCTCTCTCTCTCTCTCTTTCTTTCTTTCAAGATTTTATTTATTTATTTGACAGGGAGAGATCACAAGTAGGCAGAGAGGCAGGCAGAAAGAGAGGAGGAAGGAGGCTCCCCGCCGAGCAGAGAGCCCGATGCAGGCCTCCATCCCAGGACCCTGAGATCATGATCGGAGATGAAGGCAGAGGCTTTAATCCACTGAGCCACCCCAGGCGCGCCCCCCCCGCCCCCCCCAGTAAAGCTTTTTCTGATGAATATAGTATAGGTTTTGTATTGACATACTAATAGCCATTACATGTGTGATTTTTGTCATATGTTGGTATGAATGCTAGTTGTGTGGGTGTTAACTTTGTTTTTAGACTTGAAATTTAATGATTCCCAGAGCCATTTTTTTCTGTAAGAGAATTTTCTAGATTAATCTGTATCTGGGGAAATTCTTCATTGCAGCTCTTATTGCAGTGTAATGTGTGACTGTGATAGTTTACTGAGATATTAAGTTGCTATGTATTAGGAGACTTTGTAAGAATGTAATTTCATGTAATAGGAATTTAATGATATAAGAAAGGGAAGAAAGAAAATGAGACCATCAATACACTTGCCTTGGGCTTTTTTCCCTTCCCCCCTGTGAAAGAGCCTGTGTCTTGGCTGGTTGGTGTTTGCATGCTCTTGGTCTGCTACCCCTACCTCCTCACCTTGCCCTTGTTTCAGTCCTTATCCCTTCTCTTTCTTGCACTCTAGTTCCTCCTCTCCCTACAGTTCTGTTCCTGTTACCTGTTTCCTCATCTCTTTTTGTTTTTAAATGTCTTTGATTAGTGATTTAAGTTTTAAGTTATTGGCTTTTATTTCTTTTCTTTTCTTTTTTTTTTTAAAGATTTTATTTATTTGACAGAGAGAAACACAGCCAGAGAGGGAACACAAGCAGGGGGAGTGAGAGAGGGAGAAGCAGGCTTCCCGCCAAGCAGGTAGCCCGATGTGGAGCTCGATCCTGGGTCTCCGGGATCATGACCTGAGCCGAAGGCAGTCGCTTAACCAACTGAGCCACCAGGCGCCCCATGCTTTTATTTCTGTAGCATTTGAATTGAAGTGGCACTGAATTGGCAAAGTAGAACATTGCTGTTACCTAGCTCAGTCGTTAAGCATTTGCCTTTGTTCGGCTCAGCTCATGATCCCAGGGTCCTGGGATTGAGCCCCACATTGGCTCCCTGCTCAGGGGGAAGCCTGTTTCTCCCTCTCCTGCTCCCCTTGTACTCCCCGTGTTTGTGTTCCCTCTCTCTGTGTCTCTGTCAAATAAATAAAATCTTTAAAAAAAAGTAAAGTTGGTGGAAGTTTTTTTTTTTTTTTTTTTTTAAGATTTTATTTATTCATTTATTTGTCAGAAAGAGCCAGTGAGCACAAGCAGGGGGAGCAGCAGACAGAGGGAGAAGCAGGCTCCCCGCTGAACAGGGAACCCAGTGTAGGAGTCAGTCCCAGGTCTTTGAGATCATGGCCTGAGCGGAAGGCAGCCGCTTAACCGCCTGAGCCACCCAGGCGTCCCAAAGTTGGTGAAACTTCTTAAAATATTTGTGATGCTAGCTTCTTCTGGGGATTGTTTGCAAAATTATTTTTTAAATCACAGGCTCAAGGAACTTCTCCCAAACCATTTACCTCTCAAAAATAGGTACTTTTTCAAACAGCTGATATTCCACAAAATAAATATTAGGGACACATAGATAAAATGCTAATTTTCTGCATCTCTGTGTCACAGTTGTCTTTGGTGGGTGCTTAAATACTACTTTTTTCCGAGCAGATACTTAAGCACATTTCTACTGTGTGCCTATATGTGAAGATTGAGACTGCCAAGAGTCTTCTTGGTTTAGGAGTCTTCCTGTGGTTTATGTACTTTTTGATGACCCTGTAGCATGTACGCCACTGAAATATCTCCCGCACATACATAAAGTTTTAATCATTTCAGCATGGTTTCTTTGAAAATTGATGCTCCATATTCTTTATAATTTTAACTCTCCATAGAATTAATTAGACTATCAACCAGAATATTTTGTGCCCACATCATGCTGGAAAACTGAAACTTTTAAAATAAAGCTTTAAAGAAATTATAAAATAAATACCTGTTTGCCGTAGAATGTTCAGAAACTGTAGAGAAATGTTATAAATTATTCCCAGTGCTACCACCTTGAGGCAGCTACTTTTAAAAATTTATTTTAAAGAGATTTATTTTTAAATAATCTCTACACCCATGGGGCTCAGATCTACAACCCTGATGAGATGAAGAGTCACACACTCTATAGACTGAGCCAGTCTTTTTTTTTTTTTTTTTTTTTTTTAAAGATTTTATTTATTTGACAGAGAGAAACACAGCGAGAGAGGGAACACTCACTGTTCCCTCCCTGGCTGTGTTTCTCTCTGTCAAATAAATAAATGAAATCTTAAAAAGAAATGTATACTATTTAAACAGTACAGATTATATATCATTCATCCCCAGTTAACTTACTATTAGAGTTAGTTGCTAGCAAAAGGTCTGTATTTGTATAACTGAATAAAATGGGATATTTTTCTTAATCTGTTATTGACAGATTTGTAGTTTGTATCAAAAAGGTGTTTTGTACTTTTTTCCTTTTGATAGTCCACATATATATTGGTCCATGGCTGATGTGTTGTTCTTGTCATATGTGCACACACATTTTTATTTTTTATTTTTATAGTTTTTATTAAAAAAATACTTATTTGTCAGAGAGACCGAGAGAGAGTGAGCAAGCAGAGGGAGCACCAGGTAGAAGGAGAAGCAGGTTCCCCTATGAGCAAGGAGCAGAATAGTGGACTCCATTCCAAGACTTTTGGGATTATGACCTGAGCTAAAGGCAGATGCTCAACTGACTGTGCCACCCAGGCATCCCCACACACACATTTTTAGAACATGCAGATTTTAGTAATATTTAACTTTTCTCAAGAAAACTAATCTCTTTTTCTTTCCCCCTTTCTTTTTTGAGATTGTGGGACTGAGAAGTTTGAGGACATATATTCTAGTTTCTTTTTTGTGGTCTCAATTTTTTCAAAATGATTTGTTTACATCCCGTCAGAGCATTGTGTGCTTAAAAATATTTCTTTGTTTTTCAGGTTCTAAATGGCTTCTAAGAAGTTGGGTGCAGATTTTCATGGTAAGTGGACTGTTAGATATCTTTAAATTATGATTTGATCAGAGGATTTGAAATCACTTAGTGTTAGTGCCCCTTTTTGTTTATTTAAATGAGGAGCTTGAGAAAAAGTTGTACAACAGTGTAGCATATACATTGCAGTGGATTTCAGGTAATTTAATATTGAGGTAAGATAGTTAAATTTTATAGTCTTTGTGGTTATTGTACTTGAAACTACCAGAGATAGATAGGGAGCCTACCTATTTTTATTGTTCTTCAGCAGTATTTTGACATCCTTACATTCCCTTTCTTACTCTCTGGTCGTAGCTCTATTTTTTCTCAGGTGTAAAAGAGCTCTAAAACTTGGGCGCGTGGGTGGCTCAGTGGGTTAAAGCCTCTGCCTTCAGCTCAGGTCATGATCTCAGGGTCCTGGGATGAGGCTCAAATCTGCTCAGCAGGGAGCCTGCTTCCTCCTCTCTCTCTGCCTGCTTGTGATCTCTCTCTCTCTCTGTCAAATAAATAAATAAAATCTTTTTTAAAAAAAAAGCTCTAAAATTTTAGTTAATACCTAATAATGTTTTGCTTTAGTGTCCATCCCTGTCGTCCTCCTGTTCTGTCCTGGAGTGATAGGAAGTAATTACTACAAATAAACCGTGATATAATTACAGAAGTAATAGTAGTAATTATAATTTTTTTTTAAAAGATTTTATTTATTTGACAGAGAGAAACACAGCCAGAGAGGGAACACAAGCAGGGGGAGTGAGAGAGGGAGAAGCAGGTTTCCCGCTGAGCAGACAGCCCGATGTGGGACTCGATCCTGGGTCTCCAGGATCATGACCTGAGCCAAAGGCAGTCGCCCAACCAACTGAGCCACCCAGGCATCCCAGTAATTACAATTTTTCACTTGAAACGAATAGTTTTATCATCCTTTTCTAAGATATAGCCTTTCAGTAAACTTTATTATCTGCATTTGGGAGGAATAGAGGTGCCTGAGAGGTTAAAGTTAGGGTGCCTGGGAGGCTCAGTGGATTAATAAAACCTCTACCTCATGATCAGGGTCCTGGGATCGAGGCCCACATTGGGGTGGGGGGGGGTGTCTGCTCAGCAGGGAACCTTTTTCCTCCTTTCTCTGCCTGCCTCTCTGCCTACCTTGAGCTCTCTTTCTGTCAAATAAATAAAATCTTTTAAAAAAAGTTAAAGTTAGATTCTCTTTTCATACAATAGAAGATAAGAATTAAATATCAGAAATATCCAAACAACACAGTTATTTTTAAAGGGTTTTTGGGATGCCTGGGTGGTTCAGTAAGTTAAGTGTCCGACTCTTGATTTCTGCTTCGTTCATGATCTCAGGGTGAGCTCGAGCCCTGCTTCAGGCTCCATACTGGGTGTGCAGCCTGCTTAAGATTGTCTGTCTCCTCCTCTCTGCTTCCCCCACCTTTAAAAAAAAAAAAAAAAGATGACTTTTAAAGCTAATTTTCCATTTTTAAAATCATGTCATTGTAAGAATGATTTGCTAGACCGCATGGCAACATATATTGGTATGCTTTTCTGATTGCTTGATCGAATCAATCAGCTGAATCAGGCTGCAGCAAGTCACTGGGGTTCTAACTTGCTTATATATTTTATATGACAGTTTAATATTTTGAATTACCGTTTTGCATTTGCTTACATACATACATTACTTACATATGTCAGTTGTATGTGTTTTGTTAAGTCAGTCATGCTCAGGAATTTGTATTCTTTATAGCAGGTCAGGCATCAGATCTGCCAGGTAAGCTAGTTCTTATTGTCTAAAGATTATTAGACAATGCTTTAAAAGTATTGAGATAGCAGAGAGGTAGATCTGAAGTTGCCTCTGGATCACTTTTTTAAGGAAAAATGACAGAGCAAAGGACAGAGGAAAGGCCTGGGGAGAGAAAATAGCAAAGGAGAAAAGTTTGAACTTATAATCTTACTTCAAAAATGAACTATATATATCGTCTTTTTGGGAAGTCCTTTTTGACTAGAGTGAAAATAAGATGGGCCCCAGGTTATGTGTTCCAGCTACACAGTCCAGAGAGAAGCTTACTAATTTTGAAGTTATCTGATCAATAACTTTTTTTTTTTTAAGATTTTATTTATTTGACAGAAACACAGCTAGAGAGGGAACACAAGCAGGGGGAGTGAGAGAGGGAGAAGCAGGCTTCCCGCCAAGCAGGGAGCCCGATGTGGGCCCAATCCCAGGTCTCCTGCATCATGACCTGAGCTGAAGGCAGTCGCCCAACCAACTGAGCCACCCCGGCGCCCCTAATCAATAACTTTTTAAGAAATTCCTTTGTCTCCTTACATTCCTCATCAAAATTTTGTTGTTTAAGCGAAACATTCTACCTGAGTAAAAATTGAGAAAAGATTTCCTTCCTCCCTCCATCCCTCCCTCCCTCCCTTGTAGGCTTCATGCTAGTTTTGGAGCCCAGCATGGGGCTTGAACTCACAGCCCTGAGATCAAGACCTGAGGTGAGATCAGGAGTCAGATGCTTAACCAACTGAGCCACTCAGGTGCCCCAAGAAAAGACTTTTTTCTCTTTCTCTTTTTAGCTTCTGCTTTAAACTGTGGAGCTCTTACTTGAATGTCTGTAGTTTTAGAGTTTTTAGAGTAAAGAATCTTATTTTTAGGTATTATGTAGTTTAAGGAATAGAAATTAAAGGAATTAGGCAAAAAAAAAAAAAAAAAAAGATGGGGAGAGAATAGCAATCTTGTTGGCATCTGAGTGCAGGAAGTCAAGTTCAACCTGGTCTTACAGAGCTGAAATTAGAAATCCAGGAAGCTAAGGCTCTTACTTCTTCCATCTCTCAGGAAGCTACATAGCCTTTCCTTACTGCTTTTCTCTGCGGGCGTGCTCCATTTTTATTCTTCTGTTTATAGACTTACTTTCTTAACCTATTTGTGTAGAGTGCGTAGGGTCAAAAATGGCCACCCCCATTATGATTGCTTGCTACTTGATCTTTCAGTTTACGTTGCTAGCATGTAGCTAAAAGTTTTTACATCTTTTGGCCAAGGGAGAATCTCATTTGGTACAGCCTAGCTTAAAGGCCTATGGATTCAATCTCCCTAGGTAGGTATTATCTGACTGGCCCATTAGGATTAGTGGGTATATATATGTGTATAATTCTTCCAGGGCATTTGGGGTATGGACAAGGAGGTAACATTTGCTCTCATGAGTAAATATTAAATTGCTTTTTTCTTTTTAAATATCTGGGTTGACTAGATCCTGTGCTATGACTAGTATATGATTTATCTTCAAGTTCATTTTTTTCTTTTTCTTTTTTTTTTTAGATTTTTAAATTTTATTTGACAGAGACAAAGTGAGAGAGGGACCACAAGTCCGGGGAGTGAGAGAGGGAGAAGCAGGCTTACCGCTGAGCAGGGAGCCCGATGTGGGGCTCAGTCCCAGGAACCTGGGATCATGACCTGAGCTGAAGGCAAATGGTCAACCATCTGAGCCACCCAGGCACCCTGAGAGAGATCTACACCCAATGCAGGACTTGTTCTCATAACCCTGAGATCATGACATGAGCCGAATTTAAGAGTCAGTCGCCTAACTGACAAGGTGCCCTCAGAAGTAGGGTTTTGTTCTTTTTTTAAGATTTTATTTATTTGAGAGAGAGCATGAGCTGGGGGAGGGACAAAGGGAGAGGAAGAAGACTCCCTGCTGAGCAGAGAACCCAATATGGGGCTTAATCCCAGGACCCCAAGATCATGACCTGAGCTAGAGGCTGATCCTTATCCTCCTGAGCCACCCAGGAGCCCCCAGAAGTGGGTTTTTAAAAATGTTTCAACAGGGGCCCCTGGGTTGCTCAGTTGGTTAAGAGACTGCTTTTTTGGCTCATGTCATGATCTTGGGGTCCTGGGATCAAGCCCTGCATGGGACTTCCTGCTCAGCAGGGAGTCTGCTTCTCCCTCTCCCTCTGCCCTATCCCTCTGCCCCTCCCCCTCCCACTCCCCACTCCCGCTTGGGCTTGCTCTCTCTCCCTCTATCTCAAATAAATTAAATGGAAGAAAAAAGCTACAACAAATTCATTTTTTTTTAAACATTTTATTTATTTGACAGAGAGAGATCACAAATAGGCAGAGGCAGGCAGAGAAAGAGGGGGAAGCAGGCTCCCCGCTGAACAAAGAGCCTGATGGTGGGACTCGATCCCAGGACCCTGAGATCATGACGTGAGCCGAAGGCAGAGGCTTAACGCTCTGAGCCACCCAGGCGCCCACAAATTCATTTTTTAATATCTGAGAAAATGCCTTGAGATTCTAATTTAGGAAAAAAATAAGTCTGTATAATCAGATAAAACTTAAAACGAAGGGAAGGCTGTCCTATTTATGACTGTTGAGCTAGCTAACTTCTAAGGGAGGTTCATTTTGCCTTTGGTTTAATTTTTTCTAGGATACTGAAATACTTTTTGTGCTGAGTGATAAAGATGTTTTATTTTAAATTGTTTTACAGTGTAATGTAAAGAAGTTGGCTATCATTTAATCATTGCTCCCCTCTCCCCATCTTTCAAGACTTTATCTTTAGCATTGTTTCTATGATGTGACTTCGTGTGATTTTCTGTGTATTTATCCTGCTTGAAGTTAGCTAAACTTCTTGGATTTGTGGGTTGATAAGTTTTATCACTCTGGGAAAATTTCCAGCCATTATTTCCTTTCATATTTCTTCTGCCTCATTTCTCTCTTAGCCTTTTGAGACTCTAATCATACATGTATTGGGCTGTTTGATATTGTCCTAAATATCTTTTAAGACTCTGTTCCATTTTGTTCTCTTTTTTTTTCACCTTTGTGTTTCAGTACAGTTAATTTCTTTTGACCTGCTCTAAGGTTGTCTGGTTCTTTCCTCTGCTAAGTATTTTCTGATTATCAGGATAGCCTGGTTATGAACCATCAACGATTTTCTTCACTGATACCGCATTTTTCATTTCTGGCATTGTTTCTTTGTCTCCTTATATTTATGTCTCTTGTTGAAATTCCTCATCTGTTCACACATCTTTTCCGTTGGATCCTTTAATATATTTCTTACAGTTATTTTATTTAATTTTAAATATTTTTATTTATTTGACAGAGAGAAACACAGCTAGAGAGGGGACACAAATGGAGAGTGAGAGAGGGACAAGCAGGCATCCCACCAAGCAGGGAGCCCAATGCAGGGCCTGATCCCGGGACTCCAGGATCATGACCTGAGTGAAAGGCAAATGCCCAATGACTGAACCACCCAGGCACCCCTGTATAGTTATTTTAAACCTTTCTGATAATTTCAGTATCTTTGCTATCCCTCAGTTTGGGTCTGATGACTGGTTCCTCCCTTAATGATGGATCACAGTTTCTTACTTCTTTGTCTTATTTTTGATTGCATGCCAGAAATTGTATTTCAAAACGCTGATTTTGTAGGTTATCTGGCTTTTGTTGTTGTTATGTTGTATTTTCTTGTGATTTTACATCCTGTAGCAGATATCTGTATAATTTTGCGTGTGTCTGTCTACATGTGTGTCTTTTTATCTGTCAACTTTATCTATATATCTATTTATTAGAGGTGGGGTGCACGCACCAGTGGGGGAAGGGGCAGAGGGAAGGAATCTCAAGCAGACTCTGCATTGAGCATAGAGCTCCACATGAGACTCAGTTTTATAACCCTGAGTTCATGACTTGAGCTGAAATCTGAAATCAAGAGTTGGAGGCTTAACCTATTGAACCACCCAGGCACCCCTTATCTAAGTTTAAAGCCAACTTAGTGGCTTTAAGGTAGTGATACCTGTTGTGGAATTTTATTTTTCACTAAATTCTAAGTTTGGTCTTTGCTGTTCACCTTTTTTAAATACTTTAATTTGAAACCTTGATTTGAAGTCATAGTAAAATCCTCATGAATTAAGCATAATCTAGTTTCTACTCTCCATTAAGAATTCATCTGTCCTTTTCCTGGATTATAACTTTTTTTCAGGAAGACATGCAGGTGACAAGATTATAAGCATATCAGCAATTAAAAAAAAAAAAAAAAAGAAATGACAGTGACGCTTTCCCAGAATTTATCCTGAGATACATGTTCAGTCCATTCTCTTCCACTGTGACGTAATGCAAAGTCATGTGCAGAACCTGACCTCAGGAACTGCCACAGCCAGTCATCAGAGATGTACTTTTTTTTTTTTTTTTTGGGAACCGAACTTAAGAAAGTAGACTCAAGAGATTTTAGAAAGATAATAAGAAAGACTGAAATACTAAAAAGTATTTGGGGTAAGCTGGAAATTTGTTAGTCACAGTGTTGAATTCTCTGAGCCATGTAGTTAATTGAGTTTTATTGAATCTATTTTAAAAAATAAGGTGTATTGAGAAACAAGAGAAATTGCTGTCTTTAAGTATATATTTTTTGAATTATTGGATTAAAATGAGTAATTCCTAAGGCATAGTCAGTTATATTTGTAAAATGCATTCTTTATAATCCTCATAGCATGATCATTAATTATACTATGATAGTCTTCTGTCCATTCAAAAGTTTGCTTGCTTTGTTGCCATCTCTTTTAGATGCCTTTTTTTTAAAGATTTTATTTATTTAGCTATCTGTTTTCTTAAAGATTTATTTAAGATTTTATTTAGCTATCTGTTTTTTTTTTTTTTCAAGATTTTACTTATTTATTTGAGAGAGAATGAGAGGAGGGAGGGTCAGAGGGAGAAGCAGGCTCCCTGCCCAGCAGGGAGCCTGATTTAGGACTTGATCTGGGACTCCAGGATCATAACCTGAGCTGAAGGCAGCTGCTTAACCAACTGAGCCACCCAGGTGCCCTCACTATCTATTTTTTAAAGATTTTATTTTATTTATTTATTTTTATTAAAGATTTTTATTTGACAGAGAGAAACACAAGCAGGGGGAGTGAGAGAGGGAGAAACAGGCTTCTTGCTAGGCGGGGAGCCCGATGTGGGGCTTGATCCTGGGACTCTGGGTTCATGACCTGAGCGGAAGGCAGTTGCTTAACCAACTGAGCCATCCAGGCGCCCCTAAAGATTTTATTTTTAAGTAGTACTTACAGTCAGTGTGGGGCTCGAACTCCCAACTCTAAGATCAAGAGTTATGTGCTCCACCTATTGAGCCAGCTGGGTGCCCCTAAAAGATTTTTTTTTAAGAGGGAGAGGGGCGCCTGGCTGGCTCAGGTGTTAAGCGTCTGCCTTTGGCTCAGGTCATGACCCTCGGGTTCTGGGATGGAGCCCTGCATTGGGTTCCCTGCTCAATGGGGAGCCTGCTTCTCCCTTTCCTACTCCTCTTGCTGTCTCTGTCTCTGTCAAATAAATAAACATCTTAAAAAAAAAAAAAAGTGTGCACCACGAGGTGGGGTAGGGTGGGGAGGCACAGGGAGAGAGGGGGAGAGAGGATCCCAAGTGGCCTCCATGCCTATCATGGAGCCCTGTGGGGGCTCGATCTCATGACCTGGAGATCATGACCTAAGCCAAAATCAAGAGTTGGATGCTTAACTGATTGAACCAACCTAAAAGAATTTTTTAGTTTTTTTTTTTTTTTTTTTTTTTTTTTTTTTTTTTTTCCCCAACCCACTTTATTTTTTTTTTAAAGACTTTATTTATTTATTTGACAGACAGAGATTTCAAGTAGGCAGAGAAGGAAGAGAGGAGAGGAGAGAGGACAAGAATTTTTTAGTTTTAAGTAATCTCTACAATCAAGTGCCCTGTGCTTTACCACCTGGGACAGCCAGATTTTCCTAAATGCCTTTTTGCCCTTTATTCCTACCCCCTTTCTCCAAAAACACATAACTATTGGCTCATTCCCTACTAACCAAGTTTAAAGGACCAAGACCAGGGAAAGTTAGAGGATGTGCCAAATCACGTTGGCATTGGCTTTGTTAGTGAAATGAAACTGCGTTTTAAAAGCAGAAACCTGGGCGCCTGGGTGGCTCAGTGGGTTAAAGCCTCTGCCTTCGGCTTAGGTCATGATCTCAGGGTCCTGGGATCGAGGCCCACATCCGGCTCTCTGCTCAGCAGGGAGCCTGCTTCCCCCTCTCTCTGCCTGCCTCTCTACCTACTTGTGATCTCTCTCTCAGTCAAATAAATAAATAAAATCTTAAAATAAAAGCAGAAATATTTAATTGGTGTTAAGGAAGGGAAACAGCAGTTGTTTAAAGGTATAATACTTGATCTGTCCCTACACCAGGGCTTACTTCAATTTATAGAATACAAGTCATCAGTGTATATAGCACTGTCATAGTTTCCTAACTGAAAGTTGGGCGAGGAAACAGAACAACCTTTGAAAGATATTCTCATTTGGCTCAGATATGTTAAGTATGTTATTTTTTATAGATAATTTTCTTCCTTAGCTCCCATCATGGTTCTGTGAGAGACCTGTTCATTTAAGAAAATTTGGTTAGTTTTAGTGTGCATGGGTTTTCTTATATATCATATATACATGCTTCTGTTATTGTGGGTAGGATTTTTTTCAGTGTGTGTGTGTGTGTTACAGTTAACCTACTTTGAATGAGTAAACATTCTGAAATCAAAGACTTAATTTTGTGATTGCTGATTTGACTGTAAATCTTGCCAATGCTTCTTAGAAAATGCTAGTTTCAGCTTTGTCTCTTATGAGGACACTAGCTAAAGTTAAAATCTAACTTTCAGTAAAATTTGGGCACCTGTTTTCATGGAAGACAGATTTTAAAAAATTTAAGACTTAAAAAATTTTTTAAAAAATATTTATTTGAGAGAGAGTGAGAGAGAACATGAGAGGGGAGAAAGTCAAAGGGAGAAGCAGACTTCCTGTGGAGCTGGGAACCTGATGCAGGACTTGATCCCGGAACTCCGGGATCATGACCTGAGCCGAAGGCAGTCGCTTAACCAACTGAGCCACCCAGGCGTCCCTTTAATTTCTATAATATAAAGAATTTTTAAGTGACAGAGGGTTTTAGGGTTGTAACCAGTACTTGGTTTTTTGTTTTTTTTTTTGGCAACCTGTGATGATACCTGATACTTTGGTGGGGAAGCACCTGATAAAAAGGCCATTTTTATATGACCTTCCCATTTTAGGTAAATCATTTTGAGTTTTAATACGTGTTAATTGAATGTGAGTTAGCATAGGGGCGAGAGTTAAATATGAAAGAAGTATAAACCATGTCTTCTTTATTTGTTCTTATTGAGCATCTTATCTGCCAGTTATTATGTTGAGATTGGAAGGTGTAGATATGAAACGTTTATCCCTTCTTAAGGGACACTCAGGGTTCTTACTCAGAGTGTCTAGGTACAGAATGCTAAGACCTGAGGTGCTGGAATGAACTGGGTGTTCTGAGATTGAGAAGGAGTTGTCCTTAAGCTCATTTTTTTTTTAAAGATTTTATTTATTTATTTGACCGAGAGAGAGATCACAAGTAGGCAGAGAGAGGGGGGGAAGCAGGCTCCCTGCTGAGCAGAGAGCCCAATGCGGGCCTCGATCCCAGGACCCTGAGATCATGACCTGAGCCGAAGGCAGAGGCTTTAACCCACTGAGCCACCCAGGTGCCCCTTAAGCTCATTCTTATAGGAGTAGAAGTAATCAAGTAAAAGAGGGTGGGAATGTGACAGGCATTGCCATTTGAGAAAATAGTACTTCTAAAGGTAGGACCAATGAAGAGACTTCCCTATAGTGTTAATAATTATGGTTATTTCCCAGAAAAATTGTTAAATTGAACATGGCTGTTAATTTAATTTGCTCTCTGAGTGGGAGATACATAAAATGTTTCAATTCTGGTTAGAAGATATGGAAAAAGAGTGAGGCCAGCCCCCAAGGGTTCAAGTAGGGGGTCTTCTTTGTGCTGGAGGGTTTCAGGTATATCAGAGCAGTATTTACCTCATGAAATGGGAATGATGAGAAGATTTCAAATATATCTTGAATTTGTTAAGTATTGAGATCTGTTAGTTTTTAGAAAGGGAGAGAAGCCATCTTTGTGATAAAGCGTAATTATATCATTCTCTCTAGAAACATTCAAGAAAATATACCAGTGTGAGGCCTACTGGTCTTTTTTTTTTTTCATAAGATTTTATTTATTTATTAGAGAGAGAGCACAGGCAGGTAGGAAGAAGCAGGCTCTCCACCGAGCAGGGAGTCCAACCCGGGGCTTGATCTCAGAATCCTGGGATCATGATCTGAGCTGAAGGCAGTTGCTTAACTGACCGAGCCACCCAGGTGTCCCAGCAGTCCTTATTTTACTAGCTGTTACTAGTCAAAAAGCAGGAACTATTTCATTGTCCATGATGGTTCTGCCAGTTACTTAACCCCAGACTTGGTCCAGAAAAGAAAACATGTACAACTGGGAATGTATAGTTACAGTCATATATAAGAGCCACTCTCATTTTGTCTGACCCTATAAATCAGTGATAATGTCCTGGTTTTTCTGTATGATTCAGCAATTAGGCAGAGAGCCTTCTCTCTGAAAAGTTAGAGCAGTTCAGTTGTATGTGTTACATGCCTCCTGGTAATCTTTTTTTTTTTTTTTTTTTTTTAACGATTTTATTTATTTGACAGAGAGAGACACAGCTAGAGAGGGAACATAAGCAGGGGGAGTGAGAGAGGGAGAAGCAGGCTTCCAGCCGAACAGGGAGCCCGATGCAGGGCTCGATCCTGGGACTCCAGGATTATGACCTGAGCAGAAGGCAGACGGTTAACGACTGAGCCACCCAGGTACCCCTGTCTCCTGATAATCCTATTCTGATTCCCATTGTCTCTGGTTTTCGTTTTGGGGTAGTTTTTGTTTTTGTTTTTGTTTTGAGAGAGCTTGAGCAGCGAGGAGGAGCAGAGGGGAGGGAGAAGCAGGCTCCCCACCAAACAGGGAAGCCCAATGTGACACTTGATCCCAGGACACTGAGATCATGACCTGAGCTGAAGGCAGACAATTAACTGACTGAGCCACTCAAGCACCCCTTTTTTCTCCTTTTTTATAAGTGCTATGCTTCTTGAATATTTCCACATCTGCTACAGAATATAGTCTTTAAAAATATAGAGTAATTCTCTGTATTAATTAGAAATGATTCTTTCTGAGATAGAGAACTCCTAGTCACAGAGGTTCTTTTGTGGAGGTTCTATCAATTCATCAGTATTAAGTGCCTAATATATATAGGTTTTGACAGTATATCAGTGAATAAAATAGACTTAAATGCTTGTCTGCCAGGAGCTTACATTCCATTGGGCCAGACAATAGATATAAGTCAAAAATGAATTACGTACTGTGTTAGAAGGTAATAAGTGCTGTGGGGGAAAGGATAGGTGGTAACATGGGAGTACTGCATTGAGGGTCAGGTAGTTTAAATAGGGTGGTCAGAGTAATAAGCCTCATTGAGAGAGTGACATTTGAGCAAAGATTTGAAGAAGGCGAAGGAATAAGTCACATTAATATTTCAGGGAAGAACATTCCAGATAGAAGGAGTAGCCACAGCAGAATTTTTTTTTTTTTAAGATTATATTTATTCTACAGAGAGAGAGATCACAAGTAGGCAGAGAGAGAGGAGGAAGCAGGCTCCCTACTGAGCAGAGAGCCCGATGCGGGCCTCCATCCCATGACCCTGAGATCATGACCTGAGCTGAAGGCAGAGGCTTTAACCCACTGAGCCACCCAGGCACCTGCCACAGCAGAATTTTTGAGGTGGGTTTGATCCTGTCATGGTTGAGGAATAATTACTGTGAGTTAGTGCAGTGAGCAGGGGGGTGACAAAGAGTTGAGAGTAGAGGGGTAGTGGGCTTTGGGGAGGCCTTTTAGACTTCTGTGAGTACTTTGGTTTACACTAAGTGTAATTGAAAATAAACTGTAGTAAGATCAAGTAGCTCAAGCAGGATTTCCTCCACAGAGGTCTAGGGTCAGGAGAAGGTAAGCAGTCAGAGAAGCAAGTCTCTATAACTTCTAGTTTTAGGATAGCATAAATTAATGTATCTTAGATGTAAGATAATAGCAGAACAAGTAATAAAGTTCTTTGCTGATATTTTCTACTTTATTTTTGATTGTAGGGACTTTCAGTTACCTTGATGATGTCCCATTTAAGATAGGAGACAAATTCAAAACACCAGCTAAAGTTGGTCTTCCTATTGGCTTCTCCTTGCCTGATTGTTTGCAGGTGGTCAGAGAAGTACAGGTAAGTGGTGTTTTTTAGTTAAAGTTTAGTGCATTTAAAAATTTAACCAATAAAACTTTGATGTATAGTGAATAGGAATAAAAGCTGTTCTCCTATCTCTTATTAGTATTTCTTACAGTAACTGTTACTGCTTGGCTCACATTGTCTGTCTCTATCTCTGTCTCTGTCTGTCTCTCTCTAACACACACACACACACACACACACACACACACACACACACACACATTTATATATCTATTACAGGTCATCTGCAATCTGTTAGACTGTATATTACTGGGTTCTGTGCCTTGTCCAGAACAAATCTCTACTGCCCATCTGGCTTGCTCATTGACCTCTTTCTTTTGATGTCCTCATTATCTTCTTGGTCACTCAAATTAGGAAATACTTTACTCTCTACTGTGTCTCACCTTTACCATCCATTTCATCCTTATGTGATTTTTTTTTCACCTGTACTTCTCTGCAATAGTCCTCTTTAATTGGCCCTTTTGCTTACAGCACTTTTTTTTTGTATTTTTCATATTGTTACTTGAACAAGATCCCTAAATTAATGTTTCAAATTGACACATCCCTGTTAAACTTACACTGATTCACCAGTCTTTATTTAATCAAGTCTAGACCTACGGTTTTGGTAAAGCACCTTAGATCATCATCTCCATATCTCTTACAAATCAGGTGACTACCGATTCATTGAATATACCATGTATATGACCCGTCGTACTATGCTTTTTCTCATGAGATGTTACCTCCACTTTGAATGTTTTCCTTTCTTACTGTATGGAAAACTGTTTACCTGTTAAAATCATTTTATTCTCTCTAGACTGTGCTTAAATGCCTTCTCAGTAGTTTCTTTCTGAACCCTTTCATCTTTAAAGATCAGTTAATATATAAATGTGTAGAAGCACTTCTTGAAAGTAGTAAATAGCCTTATGTTCTATGACTTCCTTTCTTCCCTCAGTGCACATTTATTGAGTGCCTACTTCTGAGCGGTGCTCTGCTAGGGTTAGGGATAGAAATAAATACCTTAATGACTATCCTCAACGAGCTTACAGTTTAGAGAAAGAGTTAAATGGGATAAAAGGAAAGTACACTACCTATCAAACACTTCTTCCTGGCAAAGGAGTTTTATTTCTAGGGGATTCTCTGAGGTACCACCATGTTACCCTAAGAACTATTTGTTTTCCTGTCTATATGCCGTAGGTAGCCAAATGGGAGAATTTCAGTTATATTTTTTAAAATAGTAGCTTTACTGGCATATAATTCACATACCTTGAAATTCACCTTTTTAGGTATGCACATAAGTGGTTTTTAGTGTATTCAAAGTGATGATTCACTATGTAATTCCAGAGTAGTGTCCTTATCCCAAAAAGAAATGCAATGTCTATTAGCAGTCACTCGTTATTTCCCTCTCCCCTGAGTCCCTGGAAACCACTAAATCTACTTTCTGTCCCTATAGATATGCCTGTTTTGGACATGTCATATAAATGGAATAATACAATAGATAGTGTTTTGTGACTGACTTATTACACTTGGCATAATGTTTTCAAGGTTTATCCATGTTGTATGAATGAAGTGTTGGTATGTCATTCATTTTATGGCTTAATGTTCCATTTTTTCAGTACGCTACATTTTGTTTTTCCATTTATCGGTTGATGGACATTTTGGTGGTTTCCACTGTTTGCTTATTACCAGTAATGGTGCGAATATTTGTGTATAGGTTTTTGTGTGGACGTGTGCTTTCAATTTTCTTGGGTATACAAGTGTAGAACTGCTGTGTTGTCATGTGGTTTAACCTTTAAACACATGTCACTGTGTTTAACCTTTTGGGGAACCACTGTACTGTTTCCAGAGTAGCTGTACCATTTTACAGTCCTACCCACATTGCATGAGGGTTTCAGTTTATCCACATCCCTGCCAACTCGTCTTATCCATCTTTTTGATTATACATATCCTTGTGGGTTTTGCAATGATCTCTTACTCTGGTTTGATGTATATTTCCTTGATTACTAATGATGTTGAACATCTTACATAGTTTTGAATACTGAATTGGTAACCCTTTTGTGTATAGTGGCTTCATTGGGCCAGAAGAGACATTTCCTATGTAAAGAAAGTTTTACATTGTTGTTTGCTTGGTGACTTTTTTTTCTTTTTTAAGATTTTATTATTTGTCAGTGAGAGAGAGCGAGGGCGCACAAACCAGAGGAGTGGCAGGCAGAGGGAGAAGTAGGCTTCCCACTGAGCAAGGACCCTGATACAGGACTCGATGCCAGGACCCTAGAATCATGACCTGAGCTGAAGGCAGATGCTTAACCAACTGAGCCACCCAGGCATCCTGCCTGGTGACTTTTTTTTTTTTTTAAGATTTTATTTATTTGACAGAAAGAAAGCCAGAGAGGGAACACAAGCAGGGGGAGTGAGAGAGGGAGAAGCAGGCTTCCTGCGGAGCAGGGAGCCCGAAATGGGACTTGATCCCGGGTCTGCGGGATCATGACCTGAGCTGAAGGCAGTCCCTTAACCAACTGAGCCACCCAGGCGCCCCTTGGTGACTTTTTTATTGGCAATAACAAATGTCAGTAACTGCTTCTCTGTGTGCAGGATGCTACTGTTAAAATAGGATTAAAAATACCATTTCCTTTTAATAGTTCTCGTATTATTCACTGTTTCATTGATTCATCCAGAAAACTTATTTTGAATCCCAAATCGTTGCTATCTTAGGCATTGCTGGGAATTTGCTGTTGATCAGCTTAAAGCATTCATAAGTGCATGGCACTTTCCTCACTGTATTCATAGCACCCACTAATAACAGAAGAGGAGATTTGAGCTCCATTCCTGTGTGGAACAGTTGAAATGTCTTTGTTCTATTGCACATGGTACCTGACTGCCTGGGTCTCCATGGGGAATTTGGTTGTGGTATTGGTGCTGGTCTCCTTTCTGTTCACAGAAGAGTCAAACCTAGAGCCCTGGATAGATAGATTACCTTGATGCCTCCTATGACTTTGCCATATTTGCCCTTGCGTGACAATACAGACTTTATTTTTCAGCTGAAAATTCACAAAGTAAGTCAGTAAGACACATAAATAATCTTTGCACCCAGGGCCTAGAAAGTTTTCAATGAATACAGTAGTGGTGGTGGCCACAGTGGGGTGTGGCTCTTAGTGTCATCATTTAGAGTAGAATCTGGTATCCCTCATTCATGAGCTGGAATTGCTGTGTAATAGTGGTGAAATCTTGTGCAGATTTCTTTTTTCTTTTCTTTTCTTTTTTTTTTTTTTTTTGGTGCAGATTTCTTAAACTCTCTGGGTCTCCATATCCTCATCTGTAAAGTGGGGATAATTAGTTTTTAAGGTTGTTACAAGATTAAATAAAATAATGCTTTTATAATATTTACTCTGGTCTCTGGTACTCCATAAATATTAGATACGGTTGTTATTTATTTGTACACTGAAACCACACTCTTATTTTTTCACTGTAGTATTTTTTTCTGTGTTCTAAGTATTTTATATTACTTTTGTAATTAAAAAACAAAAAGCAATAAAGGTTTTCTGAAAGTGAAGAAATTGCCAGTTCTTGAGTGTAAAACATCAGGGACCTAGGTTCATAGGCAATGGGAAGGAAGTTGATTACAGCCTGTTTTCAGTGGAAGAAGCCAGATGCAAAATTGAATTTCCTCCATGGTTAGAAGCAGCAGTCTGCTCAGTGCTGTTTTTGTTTTTTGTTTTTTTAAAGATTATTTATTTACTTATTTGACAGAGAGAAACACAGCAAGAGAGGGAACACAAGCAGAGGGACTGAGAGAGGGAGAAGCAGGCTTCCTGCCGAGCAGGGAGCCCGATGCAGGGCTTGATCCCAGGTCTCCGGGATCATGACCTGAGCCGAAAACAGTCGCTTAACCAACTGAGCCACTCAGGCACCCTCAGTGCTCTTTTTCCACTCCCATTAGTAGTAGAAAGGAAGTGCCATGATCACCCAGGTGCCTTTCTGGGGCCCAGCAGTTGACTCGGGGGTATAAATGAGCAACTTCTTTTGTAAAGTCTTTTTTTTTTTAAAGTAGGCTCCATGCTCATTGTGGGGCTTAAGCTCACAAGTCTGAAATAAGGTCAGGAGTCGCATGCTTCACAGGCTGAGCCAGACAGGCACCTCAGGGATAAATAGCCACCCCCTCCTGTTTTTAAAAGATTTTATTTATTTATTTATTTGACAGAGAGATCCCAAGCAGACAGAGAGGCAGGCAGAGAGAGAGGAGGAAGCAGGTTCCCCACCAAGCAGAGAGCGGATGTGGGCCTCATTCCCAGGACCCTGAGATCATGACCCGAGCTGATGGCAGAGGCTTTAACCCACTGAGCCACCCAGGCACCCCCCTCTCTCCCCGCCTTTTTAAGATTTTATTATTTGTCAGAAAGAGAGAGCACAAGCAGGGGGAGTGGCCAGCAGAGGGAAAAGCAGACTCCCCAAGCATGGAGCCCCCATTACCCTGGGATCATGACCTGACAGACATGAAACCAGACACTCAATAGCTGAGCCAACCAGGCTTCCCAGATAAATCAGCTTCTTGATGTGTGTCTTTCCAGGCTTCTCTTGCGTTGTTTGATGCTGAAAGTCTTGGGGATGACCAGAGTTTCTTGTACTCTAAAACTCTTGTCTGGGCATGTAGGCCTCATTCCTGTCCATGCCTCCTCTCTTGTCTCTTCAGCCTTGTGCACATAGATATTTAGTTCTGAGGCTTTAGAGTGAACACCAAAAGTTTTGTTTTCTCTGAGGTGAATTTAGTTTTTTTGTAATAGGCGTATTTTTTTCCCCAAGTGTGCAAATGAAATTTTGTAAATTGAGATATACTTGAAGGTACTATTAAGTAACTAACCATGAAGTGAATCCTTAACATGATTTGCACTGTAAAATCTACTTTGAATATATCTCAATATTTTAATAAAAAACAGTTTTCCTCTATTTAGAGTATAATCTGATCCTTATAATTTCATAGATAGTGGTTTAAGAATGTAGGATCTATGGTCATACTGCCTGAGTTATATCCAAGGCACTTCCACTTACCAGTTTTATGACCTTGGTCATGGCTCTTGTAAACTGAGGGTAATAGTACTTACTTTAAAGGTTGTTGAAAAGATCCAGAGATTTAATATATAAAAAATGCTTAGAATTATGCCTGGTACCTCCTAGGTGCTTTTTAAATGTTGGGGGCTGTTGTTATTACTGAACAAATGCTCTGTCTAGGGCATTGTGCTAGATAATGGAGATCCTGTAGAGAATATGAAGTCCAGTAGCTGCCTTCAAGAGGCCTGTGATTGTTGGGAGAAGTGTTTAGAAAAAAATTGAAGATTAAATCCATCTGTGGTCAGTTGTGCTTGGCATCACCTGATAGAGACAGATGTTATGAAAGAGTTCTGAGGGAACAAGGCCATCAGCAAAGGTGGTTGTGGAGATCTGCCTAGCCACCAATGAAGAATTCCGAAAAGGGAAAAAACCCAAGGGGAGAGAAGCAAAGGAAATAGTTGTCAGGGTACCTTTAGCCTAGTCATGTAGAATTAGAAGTGGTGGGCGTTCTTTCTAGTTCATTTCTAGAAGTAATCTGGGAGCGTAGTTTGATTAAACCATAATAAGGAGCTTAGGAAGCTTTAGTCTTCCTGACTGGGGATCATCTCACATACCTTAAGTGCTGTCTTGCCAGGTCCTATTGTGCTTGTGTGAGGAAGAATTTGCTGGAGGAATTGAGTTGGGGAGGAGTAGCCACCTGGCTTCACACATTCTTTCTTTGCTATATCTTTGCAGTATGACTTCTCCTTGGAAAAGAAGACTATTGAGTGGGCTGAAGATATTAAGAAAATCCAAGAAGCCCAGCGGGAAGCAGAGCGCAAGGCTGAGGAAGTAGAAGCTAAAGTGAATTCTAAGAGTGGCCCAGAGGGTGACAGCAAAATGAGCTTCTCCAAGACTCACAGTACAGCCACAATGCCACCTCCGATTAACCCCATCCTTGCCAGCTTACAGCACAACAGCATCCTTACCCCGACTCGGGTCAGCAGCAGTGCAACAAAACAGAAAGTTCTCAGCCCACCCCACACAAAGGCAGATTTCAATCCTGCTGACTTTGAGTGTGAAGAAGACCCATTTGATAATCTGGAGTTAAAAACTATTGATGAGAAGGAAGAGCTGAGAAACATTCTGGTAGGAACCACTGGACCCATTATGGCTCAGTTATTAGACAATAACTTGCCCAGAGGAGGCTCTGGGTCTGTGTTACAGGATGAGGAGGTCCTGGCATCCCTGGAGCGGGCAACCTTGGATATCAAGCCTCTTCACAAACCCAATGGCTTTATAACCTTACCACAGTTGGGCAACTGTGAAAAGATGTCGCTGTCTTCTAAAGTGTCCCTCCCCCCCATTCCTGCAGTAAGCAATATCAAATCACTGTCCTTCCCCAAACTTGACTCTGATGACAGCAATCAAAAGACAGCCAAACTGGCGAGCACTTTCCATAGCACATCCTGCCTCCGCAATGGCACCTTCCTGAATTCCCTAAAGCCTTCCACCCAAAGCAGTGCCAGTGAGCTCAATGGGCATCATGCGCTTGGGCTTTCAGCTTTGAACTTGGACAGTGGCACAGAGGTGCCAGCCCTGACTCCTTCAGATCTGATCTCCCAGATGCCTTCCCTCTCTGTCTTGTCTGTGTGCACAAAAGAATCTTCACCTCCAAATGCAGGTCCCACGGTAAGCCTTTTAAATCCCCCTGAGTTAGAGCTCTAAAGATTTCGAAATTCTGCATGGCCGTTGCTGCCTCACATTCTTCTTTTCAGGGTTTAGGACAAGATGGGGCATGGCTGTGTTGAACTTGCTTATGCATGTTGTTCGGGTTCTTTTTCTTTTTCTTTTTTTTTTTTTTTAAGATTTTATTTATTTGACAGAAACACAGCCAGAGAGGGAGCACAAGCAGGGAGCAGGGGGAATGAGAGAGGGAGAAGTAGGCTTCCCGCAGAGAGCCCAATGCAGGGCTCGATCCCTGGTCTCCGGGATCATGTTCTGAGCCAAAGGCAGTTGCTTAACCAACTGAGCCACCCAGGTGCCCCTCGGGTTATTTTTCTGAGGACAAAGAAGTGTTAGCTTTGCACCTATCCTGGTTATGTTTGCTTGTTCCTCCTGCATCTTTTTGGTCTTTCCTTCAAATAGGTAATGTATGTCATGCATGAATGATGTTTTTCTGCATAATCACCTGTCACTTTGTTCTTTTTTCTGCAGCCTTTTTTTCCTTAAAGGCTTGTTTTCTTTGTAACTTTTTACTTTTTCCTGCTTTATTTATTTTTTGAAGATTGCTTGGTAGTCCTCATTATATCTTCTTCCTACTTTCCTCTCTCCATCTCGTTGTGCCCTGAGGGTTGATGCTTGTGTGTTCCATGATTTACTTGTTTCTTCAGACCATGTGGTGCCTTAGTAGCTGGGAGTTAAATTCGTATCAGAATTCTGAGCAGAAGGCAGAAATTTGCCACTTCTAAACCTACAGATTTTAGTCCTGCAGTTTTTGTGCTCACTACTATGAATTGTGCAGTTTTCTACAAATGGAGAACGAGAGATTGGAATTCGAATTAGTGTTGAAAGATGGATTGATAACAAAAGTTGCAACTTGTTATCAACCTGAAGAAAATCTGATTTTGTCACACAAAAAAGTTGCAGGCACTGGTTCTTTTGTCAGGCTTGTTCTTGATGGGTTTCAGCAGCATAGAACAAGACATTATTGCATTCTGACATAGGAATCACAGAAGTCTAAGAACTTTTTGCTGTACCAGCTCATAGGTTTTTAAATTTTATTTATTTAAAGATTTTTATTTATTTGAGAGAGAAAGAGCAGAGAGAGGGATAGGGACAAGCAGATTCCTTGCTGAGCATGCAGCTTGATCCCAGGACCCCGAGATCCCCTGATCACAGATTTTTTTAAATGACAGCATATTAAGAGACTGTTTAGAGCCAGAGAGGAGCCTGATTGCATTGGTGGGATATCTGTCAGACTGTAATAAGCTGGTAGAAAGATGAGCCTTGTCCTTCTTTAAAGTAAGTGCAAAGTCCCAGCAATAACATTCTTGGTAAATGATTGTCTCTGTGTGAGTGCTTCCACCGTCATAGAGCTCACTGCTGTTTATCAACTTCTATGGACCTTGGCCCAGATAAACTTGATAATGCAGAACACTCTGGTGTTATCTCCTAGGTATGAGCTTCATCCTCATACCTTCTGGTCAGTAGGATACTCTTCATAACTCATTGTATGCTTTTGAAATTAAAAGCACTCTGGGGAAGATAAGGAATCCTTGGCCTCAAATCCCCCTTTAAAATGACAGTAACCATTTAGAGACCAAAGCTGATAAACTAATGGCAGAGGTGTTCTCAAACCAGAACACCTGTCACTCTTTGACCTACCTGATTGTGGAGTTTCTTTTGGGCCAGTCCATTTCAGGGTGGGAGGGGGTTTCTGATTCTTGCTGGCTTAGGGACTTTCTGCCTTCAAAGGGCTGACAAGCCGAGCTGATGGTCTAGTGTTTTTCTGAGGAATTTGTGGCCCTTACCCCCAAGAAGCAAAGTCTGGTTTCATCCTGGTCCTGTATCTTAGTGTCTTCAAGGCCCACAGTGAGAATCTTTCGCAGTGAACAGAGCACTTCTCTTCAGGATAGTTAGCGACTTGAGGATGTGGGGAGTGGTCAGCTGGGCCGAATACACTCTTTACGTAGGAGCTCTGAGGGAAGTGTTCCTGGAGTCTGGTTCTTATTGGCTGTCTTAGGCCCAATTTTTGGGTCTCCCTTTTCAGACTCTGATTTCATGTTTTACTGTTTATATAAACTAATCTTAGAAATCGAGACGTCCATAGATAGGATCATCTTGAGAAGAATCTTATAATATGCCCTTCTGAGACCAACATAGAACTGTCTGACCTAGCCTTAGCTAGTCTTTTTTTTTTTTTTTTTTTTTTTTAAGATTTTATTTATCTATTTGAGAGAGAGAGAGCACGAGAGAAGGTCGGAGGGAGAAGTAGACTCCCTGCGGAGCTGGGAGCCCAATGTGGGACTCGAGCCTAGAACTCCAGGATCATGACCAGCTTGAAGGTAGTGGCTTCACCAACTGAGCCACCCAGGCGCCCCTTGGCTAGTCTTTTCCCACTGCATGTTCGCCTTTTGTGGGCCTTGCTCTGCTCATTGGTTAGGCTCATTCTGCCATTGGGTTCTTTTTCTCAGATATGGATATATTCCTAACTCTTCCCTAGTTGTTTCAGCAAAATATTTCTGTTTCTCCCTTAACACTTCTGAGTTATGAATTTACAGTAGTGCCAGTTTGCTTTGAAAGAATATTTAAAATTTTTGACATATAGACGCTCAGCTTTTAAGTGTTGAGATCTATTTTCTGTTGCCACTAGAGTTGTGGTGTTTTTTTTTTTAAGATTTTATTTTATTTTTTTAATTTATTTATTTGACAGAGAGAAACATAGCCAGAGAGGGAACACAAGCAGGGGGAGTGAGAGAGGGAGAAGCAGGCTTCCCGCCGAGCAGGGAGCCCGATGTGGGACTCGATCCCGGTCTCCAGGATCATGACCTGAGCCGAAGGCAGTCGCTTAACCAACTGAGCCACCCAGGCGCCCCTAAGATTTTATTTATTTGACAGAGAGAAACACAGCCAGTGAGGGAACACAAGCAGGGGCAGTGAGAGAGGGAGAAGCAGGCTTCCCGCCTAGCAGGGAGCCCGAAGTGGGACTCGATCCGGGGTGTCCCGGATCATGACCTAAGCTGAAGGCAGTCGCCCAACCAACTAAGCCACCCAGGCGCCCCTTTATTTACCTATCTTGATAGAGAGATCACAAGTAGGCAGAGAAGCAGGCAGAGAGAAGGAAGCAGGCTCCCTGCTGAGCAGAGAGCCTGATGCGGGCCTTGATCCCAGGACCCTGAGATCATGACCTGAGTGGAAGGTAGAGGCCTATCCCCCTGAGCCACCCAGGCACCCACCATCTCTCTTTTTTTTTTTTTTTTTTAAGATTTTTTTATTTATTTGACAGAGAGAAATACAGCCAGAGAGGGAACACAAGCAAGGGGAGTGAGAGAGGGAGAAGCAGGCTTCCCGCCAAGCAGAGAGCCCGATGTGGGGACTCGATCCCGGGTCTCCGGGATCATGACCTGAGCCGAAGGCAATCGCTCAACCAACTGAGCCACCCAGGCGCCCCCACCATCTCTATTTTAAAATGAATTTATTTTTATCAAAGTAATGCAAGCACATTTGAGTCAAGTCACATTAAAAAAAAAAAAAGATTTTATTTATTTATTAGAGACAAAGAACATGAGCAGAGGGAGGAGCAGGGGGATGGGAAGAGTAGGAGAGAAAGAATCTTGAGAAAACTCGTCACTGAGTGTAGAGCCTGACCCCAGTACAGGACTCAATCTCACGACCCTCAGATCATGACTTGAGCTGAAACCAAGAGTCAGATGCTAGCCAGCTTAGCCACCCAAGCTCATTTATTTATTTTTATGCATTTTTAAAAAAGATTTTATTTATTTATTTGTCAGAGAGAGAGAGCACAAGCAGACAGAGCAGGCAGAGGGAGAAGCAAGGCTCCCTGTGAGCAGGGAGCCCGACATGGGGCTTGGTCCCTGACATCATGACCTGAGCCAAAGGCAGACACTTAATGACTGAGCCACCTAGGCATCCCTCATTTATTTATTTTTAAAAACTTATTAAGTAATTTCTGCACCCATTGTGGGGCTTGAAATCATGACTCAGAGATCCAGAGTTGCATGTTCTTGCAACTGAGCCAGCCCGGTCACATTTAAAAGGTTTATATTGAATCAGGTCACATTTAAAAGGTTTATATTGAAACACAGTGGCTCCCTGCCTCTTCTATCCCCTGTAGTCAGGCACTTTTAATTCTTTAAGCTGTCTCTGCTGGGCTTTATCTCTATGTTTCTTTTTTTTTTTTTAGATTTTATTTATTCATTTGACAGAGAGACAGCAAGAGAGTGAACACAAGCAGGGGGAGTGAGAGTTGGAGAAGCAGGCTTCCCGCCGAGCAGGGAGCCCGTAGTGGGGCTCAATCCCAGGACCCTGGGATCATGCCCCGAGCTGAAGGCAGATGCTTAATGACTGAGCCACTCAGGCGCCCTATCTCTGTATTTCTAAATAAAGTGCTTGTATTGCTCTTTCTATATTTATCAGTTTTAGATGGTTTTATACTTCCTGTTACAGTTGAGGATTTAGCTCTTATAGTAGCCCCTCCATTTCCTTCCCAGAGCCTCCATCATAATTAGGTCATAAATTTTGGGTAAATTAATGTTACTATTCAACATTATGATAGGGTAAATATTTATTGCCAAGTTCGAATACTGTATTGTGAATACTTTTTTTTGTACTTTTTTTCATAAACTACTCCATTTAAAAGACTTGCAGGGTTTAAGATTTTTAAGTAATCTCTGCACCCAACCTGAGGTTCAAACTCAAAACCTGAGATCAAGAGTTGCACACTGTACCAACTAAGCCAGCCCCACTCAGGCACTCCAATGCAGTTTCTTTGTACTTGTTGCCAGTTTTATCCAAATGCTCGGAGAGAACTATCAAAGACCTAATTAGTAATTTCCCCAGACATATCCAGACATACTGGTTAACGTGTCAGTTTCGAGTCCTGGAATATTCAAAAGTGCGTGTATCTCTGCTGGAGTGGAGGGTTAAGCATCTGCCTTTGGCTCAGGTCATGATTCTCGGGTCCTGGGATCGAACCCTGCATTGTGCTCCCTGCTCAGTGTGAATCCTGCTTCTCCTCTCCCACTCCCCCTGCTTGTGGTTCCCTCTCTCGCTGTGTCTCTCTGCCAAATAAAATCTTAAAAAATATATATATATATACATATATATATATGTATATATATATAAATTTAGAGTGAGCAGGGGAAGGGAAAGGCAGAGGGAGAGGGAGAGAGTCTCAAGCAGACTCCATGCTGAGCACAGAGCTTGGCTTGGGGCTCAGTCTCATGACTCTAAATCATGACCTGAACTGAAACCAAGAGTTGGTCACTTACCCAGCTGTGCCACTCAGGTGCCCCTAACCTTTTTTATTCACCTATAAACTCCACTCATTTCTAGCATTCCTGTGATTTTCTGTGTTCTTCCACCTTCTACTCCTTAACCACGGCTTTTGGGATCTTAATTTTATTCATGGTCTGCCATGCCTTGTTCATTGTGTTAAGCTCTCCTGGACCCTTTCAAACTAAGACTCAGCTGTGTGTTAAAATCTGAGATGTTTTTAATATTTTCTGCTTTTTCTTTTTTTCGAATTCCTGTAACTGAATGTTGGACCTCCTTGACTGTTTTCTAATTTGCTATTCTTTTCTATTTCCTATCTCTTCCTCTTTTTTAAAGACAATTTTTTTAAAGTAATCTCTAAACCCAATGTGGTGCTTGAATTCTTGACTCCAAAACCACATGCTCTACTTACTAAGCCAGCCAGGTGCCCCCTCTTTGTCTTTGTTTTACTTTCTGGATATATCTTTAACTACCTTGTAACTTTCACAATTCACAGCGCTCACCATAGTACATATCCTCCCCAGTTTCCACCACCTAGCCATCATCCCTCCCACCCCCCTCCACTCCAGCAACCCTCAGTTTGTTTCCTAAGATAAAGAATCTCTTAGGGTCTTCTTTCATTTTTCCCTCTGTTCACCTATGATCCTCTGTCTTGTTTCTCAAATTCTTCTTATCAGTGAGATATGATCATTGTCTTTCTCTGATTGACTGATTTCACTTAGTGTAATACCCTCTCTAGTTCCATCTACCTTGTTGCAAATGGCAAGATTGTTTTTTTCTGATGGCTGCATGATATTCCACTGTGTGTGTGTGTGTGTGTGTGTGTGTGTGTGTGTGTGTGCAAGCATGCACGTGTATCAGTCACATCTTTATCCATTCATCTGTTGATGGACATCTAGGCTCTTTCCATAGTTTGGCTATTGTGGACATTGCTGCTATAAACATTGGGGTGCACGTGTCCCCTCAGATCACTACATTTGTATCTTTGGGGTAAATACCCAGTAGCATGATTGCTGGGTTGTAGGGTAGCCCTGTTTTCAATTTTTTGAGGAACCTCCATACAGTTTTTCAGAGTGACTATACCATCTTGCATTCCCAGTCTCACAGCCTTTTTAAAAAAAATCTTACTTTATCATATTTCAAATTTCCAAGTGCTTTGTCTATTCCCTCTTTTGGTTTGTTGTCTCAGGCTTTGCAGTCACATTTAAGAGTGAAACACTTAAAAAAATTAACAGTGGGGGGAATTTATGTTTTGGAGGTGCTTGCTGATCATTAAGCTTCAGTGTAAGTTGAAGGTTACTAGGCTTTGGGGAACTCTGCAAAATGTTAACACGTGAATGTTTTGAGGGCTTGTAGTTGCGTTTGAGAACTCTTCTTGAGAGGTTAAGGAAGGTTGGGGAAGGCTGGTGTGTAGACTTTTACTTATTCCCCCTTTGGTTCTTATACTCACTCTGTCCTGCGCTGTGCTTCCTGTCCTTATTTTAGTTTCTAGAGACTACCCAGAGCCTTCTGAAGAGGATGAGAGTCAGGTGGAGGTTTTGCCTGAGGGTTTTATTGCTCTGATCACTCGCTTTGTGCCCTTGCTTTATCCTAACAGTGCCTGGTGCTTCCAAATGCCAACTCCTCTCAGGAGTTTTGAGGAGCTGGTGGACTGACTCCCCTTTTTCCCACTTATAACTTGATTGCTTCTGCTTAGTTATTGTGGCTCCATTAGTATTCTGTGTTCTAAAATTTCATTGAAATATATTGTCCACTGCTGTTCCCTCTTTGACCTTAAATATATTTTTTAAAGATTTTATTAGAGAGCAAGAGCATGAGCAAGCAGAAGAGTAGAGGGAAAAGCAGGATCCTCACTGAGCAGGGAGCCCAGCATGGGGCTCGATCCCAGGACTCTGGGATCATGGTCTGAGCCGAAGGCAGATGCTTAACCGACTGAGCCACCCAGGTGCCCCTCTTTGACCTGAAATACTAATAGTCTTATCTGTAAGATAAGAAATACTATTTGTGTTATCATTTTAGTGGGTTTTGGGGAGGGAAAATCAGGGTCACTTTGCTGTATTAAATGAAATTCCCCCTTTGAAATCCTAATAGACCTCCTGTTTATTCTATAGCTGATGAGTAGGGCCCTGTAAATGCCAAGCGTAAAGCCAGGCCCTGGGAATTCAGAAATACATGTGATGTGGTAACTAACCTTTGGCAGCTCACATTAACATACTGTAGTGTGTCAGCAATATGAACAAACCCTCTTTGTTTGTATTCCCAAGCCCAGGTAGACCTTGTCCTTAAAGAGAGATTATCTTGGGACCCGTAAAAAGTGGCTGGACTGGTGTGATCCAGTCTCTGTCCCCTCTTGTAACTCCTAGAAGTTAATGACTTAGCCCTGTGACTGGGCTGCCAGAGGTTTTGGGGTGAATGGCTAAGAGGAAACAATGGGCTTTAAGGTCTGTAGTCTTGATTTTTCCCAGCTGACTTTGAGGAAAATATCTGGTTATAGCTATATAATTTTGAGTGTTTAAGACCAGGGGTTCCCGTGCTTCCTTTCCCCTCCCCCCAAAGTAAGTAAAATTCTGTTGAAATACTTTTCATGCTTCTCAGAAACTGGGCCAAAATGTAAAACAGCTGTAACTTTGTCCCATGTTGGTTCGGTCCTTTGGCCTGTGGGTGAGCGGCCTTCAGACCTGGTGGGAGGAGTTAATCATGGGACTCTACCGACCAATCAGACAGGTTAATAGGGTCTTGATGGCAGGGAGCAGGCTGCCTGCAGGGCAGTAGAGGCAGGGTCCTGGAATCCATCCCATCCTGTCCTTGAAGGCCCAGCCTGGTGTGGCTAACAGTCCTTCAGTCTTGGCTCTGTAGGAAGGCAGCTGTGGCAGGGAACCGAAGCTTTGCATGGTCTGGGGCAGAGGTGGAGTGCCCTCTGAGCTGGCCATGCAGGGGAAGAGCACTCTCTGTCTCTGCCCAGCCCAGGGACAGAAGCAGGAATAGCGACATTGTTGGGAGAGAGTCAGCCCCAAAGCCATGGGTGTCTGAGGTGAATGATATTTTTAGGGGATTTGACATACAACAGACTGAGAAAGGGCTAATGGAATGTTGGAGAGAAATCATAGCAGCCATCTTGTCATCAGTTCCATGGCAAGCCTCAGAACTTCTCTAATTCAAGCCCGAGGGATTTGAACACAGAAGGGCATGTGGCTCTTGTGGTATTTTCTCATTCTGTAAGCTGGAATGAGGGCAGCAGACAGACACAATTCCAAGTGTTTTCCCCGCCTTTTTATTTCCCCCTGCCTGGTTGTTCCCTTACTCCTCTTCAGGATGTTTGGCCAGCAACCTGGCTCTCGCAGGCAGACTGTCTGGGAGTTTGATTAGTGTCAGGGGCGTCTGGGTGGCTCAATTGGTTAAGTAACTGGCTTTGGCTCAGGTCATGATCCCGGGGCTCTGGGACCGAGCACCGCCTCGGGCTTCCTGCTCAGCGGGAGGCCTGTTTCTCCCCCTCTTACTTCCTCAGCTTGTGTTCCCTCTCTAGCTGTGTTTCTCTCTGTCAAATAAATAAATAAAATCTTTAGGGGGGGAAAAAAAAGGCAAGCCCCTGGACTGGGCTGCTTCAGTGACATGTCTTCTGGGCCTCAGTCTTCTTCCTGCCTGATCCCTCTTGTTTCTCCACCACCAGGTTACACCTCCTAATTTCTCAGTGTCACAAGTGCCCAACACTCCCAGCTGTCCCCAGGCCTATCCTGAACTGCAGACACTGTCCCCCAGTGAGCGGCAGTGTGTGGAGACAGTGGTCAACATGGGCTACTCATATGAGTGTGTCTTGAGAGCCATGAAGAAGAAAGGAGAGAATATTGAACAGGTGGGTGAGTGGTTGGTGGGGGGGGTGGGTACAGGTGTCAGTCTGGAGAAGGGTCCTAGACCAGTGTCCTGCTTGTATCCTAGAGCCCCATCACATTCCTAGCCCCAGTGTCCTTTCTGGTGAGTTGCGGGACTCAGGGCGTTATGTTGGGGGAGGTAGCAGCCTCAGTAGCAGGGCTTCTGCTGAGGGGCTGCTCTGGGGCCTAAGCTGGAGGAAAGCCCTGGGAGTATTGGAGCTGTTGGGACTATTCCCTGCCCTTTTCTGCCCCTCCTGAGAGGGCACACTCACTTGAGATATAGTGAGATGCCTCCTTCCAGAGATGTTTATCCTGTCATAGCTTCCTTGGGCTTCCCCAAATAGGGTACTGGAGTCCTAAACCTTGGGGGCATTTTCTGACTTGGGCTGTTTGTTAGAATGTCCTGCCCAGGCTGTGGAGTTGACATGGAGATGTGAGTCACCTGTGACAGGAACTCCTTTGAGAAATTACTCATGTTTAGAAGGGTGTGCCTACCTGTTCAGCAAATAGTCACTGAGGTCCTGCTATGTTGGGATGCAGTTCGCCATACAAAATCAAGTCCTAGCCAGGTGGGGAGCAGACCTCACACTGGCTGGCTTGTGTAAGACTCATGGGAAGCACCGACAAGAGTGGTAGTAGGCGCTCACCTCTTTTTCTTTTCTTAAGATTCTCGACTATCTCTTTGCACATGGACAGCTCTGTGAGAAGGGCTTTGACCCTCTTTTAGTGGAAGAGGCCCTGGAAATGCACCAGTGTTCAGAGGAAAAGGTAGGACCCTTTGTTTTTAACGGGAACCCTCTGGAAAGGAGGGACAAAGTAGCATCCTTTGGCCAGGAACCCCCTCTCCCTGCCAGCGATTACAGGCAGAGGTAGCCAGAATGCATTCTCTCAAGTGTCCAGATAGGCATTTGGCTAGTTTGGGTTGTTAGGTTTAATGAAGCATTGGGTTGAAGACTACTTAGAGTCCCAGGGAAGGGAAATGACCTGGGCAAAAAACTAGACTTTTGGATGATTGGTTCTGGATGATTGGGGAGATGGCTAATCACTTTGCCTTTTGCCTATCATGCTCCCTGGAGAGCAGCTGTTTTGGGGTTCAGTGTCCTGCTTTGGTGTGAGTGTGGATTTTGGTTAGGGGGACCCATGAGTCGGCAGGATTTGGGACTGGGCAAAATTCCTGAAAGATGACGGGTTGTAGCATCAAGCAGTCTGCCCTGGTTTCCTCCACAGCTGCCCTCTGCTTGCTAGGGGACCTCAGAGTCACAAGTCTCTGGCAAAAGATGTGGACTTGCCCAAGTAGTTCCCTGCATGCACATTCCTCTACTCTGCTGTGGCCAGACCCTTGTCTTCAGTCTTTATTCTCTTCTGTTCCTTAGATGATGGAGTTTCTTCACTTAATGAGCAAATTTAAGGAAATGGGCTTTGAACTGAAAGACATTAAGGAGGTTCTGCTACTACACAACAACGACCAGGACAATGCTCTGGAAGACCTCATGGCTCGGGCAGGAGCCAGCTGAGACCAGGCGCTGCGTAGGCCCTGCCGTGGAACCGCCCCTGCAGGAGGCCCCGTGGAGCCCATGTGTGGGGAAGGAGAAGAGGCACACTTCCTGATTTTCTTTTGTGGGGTGGAAGGTCAGGTGTGGAGACTGTGCTTGCCAGTCTCTGAGCTGGGGAAAAAGTAGGAAAGATTCGGGCATGTGAATGCCTCAGTACAGCCCTGTCTCCTTCTATATTAAATGTGTTTGTCTTTTGATAAGTGTCCTTCCCACCTTGGCCCACCTGGGGTCTGTATGTCCTCAGCGGAAACCTGGCCCACCTGCCAAAAGGAGTCCGGGAGAAGGAGTGGGAGGGCCAGACAGTGCTGCTTTAGGGCTAGATGCTTCCCTCCCCTGCGTTGGTGGACTGAACTCTAATCCAAGTTGAGTGCAATTGAAAAGGTTCTTCCAGGGTTCCCCCTGCCCCCTTAACAAAGTCTCTTAGTGTTACACTGGTTCTGCAATGTCTCTGAGGTGCAAAGAATGCCCTTTCCCCGTGGGATGCGGAGTTGGCCTCATCTGTCGGGGAATTATCATGCTTCCCTGCCCCAGCCTGTTTCTTTTGGCTTGGTTTGGACCACTGTCCTCTGCTACCCAGGATTTTAGAGCCCCCTGCTCTAGGAAACAGTCATCAGTTTAAGAAATCATTGGCCCCTTCCCAGCACACCAAGTGGGGGAGAAACAGGCTACAATATAGTAGCCTAGCACTAACTCCATCTCCGTTCTCCTTGGAGAACAGCCTCTCCCTCCAGCCCCCTGCTCTAGGATGACACAATGAGTAACATCTAGTCATAGAAAAATCAGTCTCTTTCATTTGTTTTATATTCTGTTGTACATCATTAAAGATCTAAATACAAAGGATATACAGTCTTGATGAATCTAAAGTAATTTGCTAACTATTTTGATTCTTCAGAGAACTAATAAAAATCTAAAAGGTATGTTCTGCTGTGATAATTCCTTTATTGCCTAGTGCTATTTTATTGAAGGGTTGGGGGTGAGTATGGAAGGGATTCTGGCTTGGATTTGCTAGGGATCTAACCATTTTCTGTCTTTTTAGTACTGTCTTCCCACTATAGGCCTGTGGGACCCAGGAGCTGGCCCTGCAGTCGGCCCTGGATTTATAAACCTGACCTAGCTCAGTCTCTGGAACCAAGGACATGCCTTCCTGCAAGACTGTGGAGGTGAGACAGCCTGGGCTTTGGGAGCACTCACACTGAAGTGAGGAAGTACCTTTTCCTGTCAGGCATTTATCTGCCATAGGCAGGACTGGATTCAGACTGCTTCACCAGCTCTCAGTGGTGCTGCTGTAGTTGAGAGAACTAGATTGCTCCCTGAAGTTTCTTGTTCTTATACTTAATGCCACCCCACAATCCCTCTAGAGCTCTTGGCTGGGAGCGGGTCTGTAATTTCTTTTAGTGATCATGGGAGGAGACAGCAGAGCCTTTGGGCCATGAAGCTGGAAAAAGGCTGCCCTCTAGTGCTCAGATCAGGCAAAAGATGGCAGGGCTGTAGTCTCAGCCAGTCAGACCTTCTCCTGCCCTTTTAAGCCCTCCTTTTAAACCTTAAAAAGTTATCCTTTCCCTGTAAGAAATTGAAGTTTCTGCACATTACAATGGGCATCAGAGCCAAGGCTGTGACACCTGCATCTTATTTGACCCAGGTTGGCCCTAGGAAGTGACAGACCACTTTGTCTTGAGCTTGTTCCTGATGGAAAGATACACAGTGAACAGAACTTATGTGCAGGGGTGTGTGTATAAAAATTCTGCCACAGTCTCAGGGTGTTGACGAGAACTTTCAGTGCCAAGATACTACTGAACAAAGGCCCTTGGGAGGGAGTGGACAGCCAGGGTGATGCCGGATAAAGGTAAGGTAAATCGTCCACTTCTTCACTTTTGCCACGAGAGGGCGTGGCAGGTGAGTCAGGAGCCAGGACCTGCTACAGGAACATGAGTGCTATTGAACATGTGGGGACATGAGGCCTGTCCCATAATTTCCCAAAGGCTAATGGGGCAGAACTTACCCTGCCCCTGTCCCATAAGCCACCAGTGTTTTAGTTTTTGGCCAAGTCTTGAAGAACAGCATTCAGCTAACAAAGCTCCTGAAATTCAGCATGTTCTTCTTCCCCAGCTTGTGACCTCTGACCTCTAGGTTACCATTGGCCTACCCCATCCTCTCAAATTTAGAAACATCTACAAGGTTATTAGAACCAAGTGTGTTTCCATAGACAAGGGCTGGCAAGGCAAATCCCTAGTCCCATAGGAAAGGGACTGTCCTTCCTTATATATGCTTCTATGCTTGGAACTGAGGGACAGAGGCCCTGAGAGAGGAGCTGGGGCCTAGTCAAGGTCTTGCGTGGCTGGGGAGAGGCTAGCATGGGCAGGTCTAGGGAGTGGGTTCTAGGATTTGTGAGGAGGACCTGGCAGAGGCCCCTCCAGCCCCTGGGAATTCAGCACAGGCTCCTGAGCTGTTGCCATCACCTCATACCGGATCTTGTTCTAAGACACCACTGATCTCTCAGGGTCTGTGGTTGGCCCGTGGCAGGCCAGGTACAGCTGAAGCTGGCTTCTCAGACTCTGGATGCACTTGGATTTCAGAGCCAGGATTTCATCCAGCTGGGTCACAAAGTCTTCAAAATCCTGAGAAAGGAAACAAAGGACAAGTGGAGCTTTTGGTTTTGCTGGCCTTCTGTCAGGATCTGCTTTTTTAATCCCTCTTCTTACAGGGAGTTTTCAGAACCTTCATGTCCCTCCTTCAGCTAGAAAGTCTGCAGGACATTCACTATGGCACAGGGTAAGGCTCATTTCTCTGCATTTAAGAAAAAAAATTTTTTTAAACATTTATTTATTTGAGAGAGAGAGACACACACACCACAAGTAGGGAGAGGCAGGCAGAGAGAGAGAGGAGGAAGCAGGCTCCCTGCTGAGCAGAGAGCCTGACATGGGCCTCAATCCCAGGACCCTGAGATCACGACCTGAGCCGAAGGCAGAGGCTTTAACCCACTGAGCCACCCAAGTGCCCTAAGATTTTATTTTTAATCTCTAAACCCAATGTTGGACTCGAATCCACAACTCTAAGAGCAGGAGGCACACACTTCCCTGACTGAGCCAGCCATGTACCCCTTCACTTGAGAAGCTTTGATGTAGAGAGGTATTCTGAAGGACAGAGGGGGTGTCTTTGTAAAAGTACCACTAGCCAGGGGGACACCTGGGTGGCTTCGTCGCTGAAGTGTCTGACTCTTAATCTTGGCTTAGGTCTTGATCTCAGGGTTGTGAGTTCAACCCTTATGTTGGGCCCCTCTCTGGGTGTGGAGCCCACTTAAAAAAAGTAAGTACCTCTGGGTGGCATGTGGCAGGTCACTTACCATCACAGGGAGGGGCTCCAGCAAGCCAATAAGAAGACAAAATGGCAAAGGATAGAGGCTGGAAACATTTTAGCCTGGAAATGGGGAGTGCAACACCATCTCCCACCTGCCCTTGCAACCCCTTGAGCTATGTCAGAGGAATGGCAAAAGGAGGCTCATGGCAGACCTTTACACATAACCACAGCAAACCTGAAGGCCAGCAAGCTAGCTACAAGGCTAGTTCCCAACAGCCCCTGAGTTAGTTTAGCCAAGGCCACTTACATTAAGAGCCAGCTGGCTCATCAGGGTCTCCTCCTTGAAGCCCAGTTCTGCCATTTTATCCATTTGTTCCTGGTGTGCTCGGATGACCACCTGCCTGGGAACACCAGAAGGGACCCAGTGATCCTCCGGGCCTCCCATCTCTCCCAGGTGGCTTTCTGGTACACTCATTTCCAGTCCAGGAACTATCCTTCCCAAAATGGTCAAAGCTTTGACTAGGACCACCTCACCACCGTTCCTCCCCTGTCACCTGTTCTTCTCAGGACTTGTCTAGGGACTAAATTATACCAAGATACTGGGAAAGAGGAACTTTTTGATCTGTCCCCGCCTCCCCAGCTATACCAAGGGACAGGGATGAGTGCCGCTTCTTCCTTGCAGGAGCTTCCCACGGCTTCCCTGCCAAAAGGCTCAAGGCTGTGACAGCTGCAGCTGTACCCAAGATGGAGCCTGCTGTCTCACCTGCCATTTGTAGTTCAACGCAGGGGGTTTGAGGTCGAAACTGGAGGATCTGCCTTTTGTCAGACCCTACCAAGGGGTAGAGCCCATGGAGACAGCAAGATCGTCTCCTGGGACAGGAAGGCTTCTCAGCTCTGTATCCTTGCATGTCCTTCTCTTTGTCTGTGGCCCTAGCCTGAGCCCCAGTGAGCAAAGACATACAGCAGGCCTAGATACCAGGAGCCCTAGCAAAGGGTTGGTAGCCTCTGTTCCCATACAGCTACCATCTCCCCGGCCCCTAATGCTAAGGGGCCCTGCTTGATCTCTCCACCTCCTTTCTTTCTCTGTACTTCCTGTTGCCTCACTGCTGCACCATCCAAAGCATCCTTTGGGGGAAAGCAGCACAAATCAGTCCCTGTTTTTGACCTTCACCATCTCTCAAGTTGCCCAGCCTGCCTTGGTTCTGAGGGCACAAGGCTGTAGCTGTTGTGTCCCTGGGCAGCACTTCTAGGAACACAGACCCGACAGAATGAAGGGGATTCTGATTTCACCACAGGTCCCAAGCTTGCTGAAGGGGACAGATCCTTTTTCTCACTCAAGATTCTCACACAAAGATTCTCAACTCAATCTTTCCCAGATTCAGGGTTCACCCCCCAGGCAGGCCTACTCCCTTGGAAAGTGGGACAAGGCCTATCTAGTTGTAGTATAGCTCTGACACCGAACCGTTGATAACCGTTCCCAGAACAAATGTTTAGCTGGGGTGGGAGGAGGGGTGCCAGAGGGGCTCAAGTCTGGGGGAGAGTGTCCAACTTACTGTGCCGGCCCCAGGGTGAGCTGATGGAGTGTCTCTGCAGTCTTTGGAGAGCAGCCAGGGGCAAGGGGCAAGCCTGGTCTTGCTAAGCACCTTGGGATCGGCCTGTATTTGAGCCACACGATATCACTGTTGGAGCAGGGCAACTTGATGGCGTCTGTCGGCAGACTTAGCTCCTGCCAACCAAGTCCTGTTGGAGGTTTCCTTTCCTGGGCCCAGGGCTGGTCAGCCATATCACTACTTTCTGTTTGTGGGGTGAGCAGAGGTGCAGGGTGGGGTCCTCCAGTATGTATGGTGGGGAAGGGCTTTCCTGGGAGACCCTGGGAGCTGCTCAGCTCTGCCTCCTCAGCATCAGCGTCATACTGCTGGCTACTCACATGTTCCTGGGAGGAGAATGCAGGCTCTCTGCTCTGGCAGACCTCCCCTGGGTCAGCCTCATTGCCATTTCCTGGCATCTTCTCAGGTGGGTGCTGACGGATGGGTGATGGGGACAGAGCTGGAAGATCACCACTTGGCTTATTGTCAGGGGGAGATGATGAGAGCCACAAGTGCCCAGTTGCCAGTGACACTGTGTGGCCCACAGGTGGGCCCCCTGCTGCCACTAGACTGTGAGCAAGCCCATCCTGGGCCAGCTGCTCCAAGGGAAGAGGGCCCTCATCTTCAGTGTTTTCCAAAACGGACACAGTGAAGGGAGCCATCAGTCCAGAAGCATATTCAGAACATGTGCCTGATTCCCCTCTACGGTCTTCTTCTTGGTAAGGGTCACTGTTTTTCGTCTTTCCAGTCACCAGAGCTGGGCTTTCTTGCATGACTTCTCTCAGAGGTGTGCTGACTGTCTCTCTTTGGTCTGGAGATCCTGGAACTGACCCGAGGGATAGTGAGAAAATGAAACCATCTTCCTCTAGGGGTAGTGAATTACCCTCAGCCTGCCCAGGGACCTCACTTCTGAAAGCATTCTGTGTGAGTTCAAAGGCTGGGCCCCCACCACTTTTCCTGCCATACACAAAGTCCACCTGGGAGCAGTAAGGCTTCTCTGCCAGGTTGTCTCGGGGAGGAAGTCCCGAGCAGGTAGAATCCTCCTCTCTGCTCCAGTCCAAAGTCACCTTATTTGGGCTGTGGCCATGACCGAGTGCTGCTCCTCTGTAGTTTGTGGGGTCCCTGGAGTACATCCAGTTTCCAGGTAGACCTTTCTCATCACCATCTGTTCTGAGGTTAAAAAGCAGACTCTGCCGCCTTTCGGCCAGTTGCTCCTCAGGAACTTGTTCCCTCTGATGAAGGAAGAATGAACCTTCACTGTTCTCTAGGGCGTTTCTCTGCTTGGTGGTCCTTTGATTGGAGACGTGTGAAAAAGAATCTTCACTGAAATCGCTGTCATCAGGGTCCTCAGCCTGGGTTCCATCCTGGCTCTCAGAATAAGAGCAGAAGGGCGGGGGGGTTTCATTCTGGAGCTGCCCCTCCAGGGGCCTGTAGTGGCACAAAAACCTTTCCAGTGGTTGGTACTTGAACTCCTGTTGGAGGAGAGGTGGCTGCTGGAACTGCTGGTGATAGAAGCGCAAGTGTTCCTCCCTCTCCTTTTGATGTGGAGGGATGTCTGTCCACACTTCTGAGGCGGGCCTGGCAGGTGTGCCCCCCTTGCT
Source organism: Spilogale gracilis (assembly GCA_004023965.1). NCBI lineage: Eukaryota > Metazoa > Chordata > Mammalia > Carnivora > Mephitidae > Spilogale > Spilogale gracilis. Next base: position 245,134 of record PITA01000382.1, on the reverse strand, counting down.
GCCCGGACGGTATTCTGCTAAGTGGTGGAGGCCGCCAGAGGAGAGCTCAGCCCGTGACACCAGCTGCCGCTGCACGGGCTGCACAGGCTGCACGGTCTTGCACTTGGAGGGCAGCTTCCCACGTGCTGGGGCTTCTGGGCTGGTGCCCTTGCTTCCCCACCTGCGGGCAGTTTTGCTGCCCATTTGATTTTTCTCAGAGCACGAGGACGCAGACTCTCCCGCCTTTTTTTTGGCTGAATGTCCGGACCTGGTGGCTCCTTTGACAGGGCTGGTCTGAATGACCCACTCTTGGGGAAGACTCCCTCTGGATCCACCCCTTTTACTGGGAACTTTAGGTACAGGAGCAAAAGGGATGTTGGGCTGGTGGCTGGCCAGAGGATGGGCCTTCCCTCTCATAGAGCCAGAAGTTGCAGTGAATGACTGCTGAAGCCCCAGCCTGACCTTTTTAGGAGAACACTTATCCCCTGGCAGGGCCACAGGGGAGCTCTGAATTCGTTTTGGAGAAGAGTTTCCAGAGGTCCGATTCCGACTTGAAGCTGAAGCACAACATTTAACGCCTTTCTTTAGTTCTTTGACCCTGTAAATTACCATTTTATGTTGAATGTATTTTCTTGCATGCCCCTTAATGCCTTTTCTATACTTTTCAAAAACCAAAGAAAAGTATTACTAAAAAGATGGGTGCTGTCTTAGGATATAAATATATACTAAACATTCTATGATCAGAAGTTCTGGAAATCGCCTCAGTCTCATGGGATAGGCCAGGGAAGCTTGTCTCAGAACCATACTACATCCACGTTAGGGCCCATGTGTACTTCCTGAAGGTGAGGCAAGGAGCCTGGTGTCTACCATTCAGCTGCTACCCTACAGCCAAAGCCCACTTTTCCTGCAATCCATTTCTTTCCAGACTTCTCTAAGAAAAGGAGTTCCTTCAAACCTGCTGGGTACTCAGGAAGCAAAAGCCTCTGGAAATAAGCAGGCTTGTGCTAATTAAAGGAAAAGTAACCTGTCTATTCCAAGGGTTTCTCAACCTTTGCACTAGTGGTGTTTGGAACCAGGTAATTCTTTGTTGTGAGGAGCTGTCTTGTGCACCGTGGGATGTTTAGTAGCATCCTTGGCTTCCACCCGCTAAGTGCCAGTAGCACTTCTCTCTCGTCACAATGATCAAGAATATCTCCAGACCTTGCCAAATGTCCCCTGGGAGGCAAAATCACCCGCTAGGTAGAGAATAGAGAACCATGCTCTGTTCCACATGGGAACTTTAGAGAAGATGGAAAATCCAGAATTAGGTCTCTGCCAGGATTCAGTTGTCAAGATCAGTCTCTCTGTGATATTTAAAAACACTAAGAATTTAGAATTACAAGGTGACATCAAGTAAAAATGTGATTCTCTAGTGGTCTGTAGATTCTTCATTAATTAAAATCTCCCAGGAGGAAGCAGTACTTCTGCCTGGGGGCTCCCATAAAATGTCTTTGCTATTGTTCTGGTTTTAATCCAACCCTTACAGGTAGCCAAATGACCCTTCTGGCCATTTCTGAAAACCAAAATCATGGTGCACCTGGGTGGCTCAGTTGGTTAAGCGACTGCCTTCGGCTCAAGTCATGATCCCGGAGACCCGGGATCGAGTCCCACATCGGGCTCCTTGCTCTGTGAGAAGCCTGCTTCTCCCTCTCTCACTCCCCCTGCTTGTGTTCCCTCTCTGGCTGTGTTTCTCTCTGTCAAATAAATAAAATCTTTAAAAACAAAAAAAACAAAAAAACCCCAAGATCATAAGCCTGACACTGAGACTTGATTTAAATCATCCCCTGAAGTCTGAGGGCCAAGGCAGGCAGGTAATACAGCTAAGCAAAGAGATGTAGAATATGACTGAGGACACATGTGTCCATGGGCGTTCAGGTGTTGCAGTAGGGCATACATACAAGGAGATGGGCTGAGAGGTGCCAGGTAAGTCTAGATGGTTCCAAATTACTTCCTGTTATAAAAGTCTTAACTATTTTAGTCTCAAGAGAGAAACACCAAAATTTCCCTCTAGGAGTCACAAAAAATAATTCTAGAAAGCTGAATGCCAGAAGGAATCCTACAGGTAATATGGTTATTAATGCTAAATGCTTCCAATGTACTGTTCCTATTCCCAAAATCACTCCTGTCACTGAGCTTTTCTGATAAATGTATACCTAGTAGGGGTCCAGCTGGAACTTTATTTTTGGATTCCTTAGCAATATTCTAGTATATGGAGAGAAGAAAATTTTAAATCAGAAGAAATTTTTGAATAAGCAATAAAATTGTTTGTGTATAGATTACCTAAAATTAATTTTGTTAGGCCTCATTTAAGCACATAAAACAAGTGGCTTTCATTCATTTTCAGTAATTTATCAGACTGCTTAAAATGGAAGAGATTTCTATTATACTTCTTGTTCTTTTTAGAGCCAAAATTATTTCAAATAATTTCTGAATTATACTTAATACCTCCCCTAGATGCAAGGGTTATTTTCATCTTCCTTTACTGAGGCACTAAGAGAGATGTCTTGTTCTCTGCTCCTAATGATGAGGTTCTTACTTTAGGCAACTGATAGCAATGTGATCTGGAGAGTGGTGGGGTTATGAAACAAGATCAGTTTTACTGTTATCAGTTGTTGAAGCTGGGTAATGGATACATGGGGGTAAAAAATTCCAAGCCATATTCATTTTTTGGTCTTTACAAGTTTGGATCATCTCATATCTTCTATCTGATCTCAGTTCATGAAGTAGCCTTTTTAAGATTTATTTGAGACAGAGGGAGAGCACGTGTGAACAGGGGTGGGGCAGAAGGAGAGGGAGAGAGACTCTCAGGCAGACTCCACACTGAGTGCAGAGCCTGACACGGATCTTGATCTCATGACCCCGAGATCATGACCTGAGCTGAAGCCAAGAATCAGGCGCTTAACCCGCTGAGCCACCCAGGCACCCCATGAAGTAGTCTTTCTTCTAAGCAGTGCTAGTGCACAGGCATTAGGAAACCATGCAATAAAGGAAACCTACTTTGGGGACCTATTAATATTACTGTTGCTTAAATTAACACATACTGAGTGGTAACTATGTACCTGGTGTGGTGCTAAGCCCTTCGTAACATATCTACATGACCACAAGTAAGAGATGGGACATGGGTGTGGGGGAACCCTGGCAGATACCAAGGTCACCCCAGAAAGAGTCCTGTCCATATAATCAGAAGGGCTAGCTTTACCGCCAGTTCCCAATAAGCCCTTTTAATGTTCTTGCCTTTTTCTGGGTTCAGTTTATCCTTCTGTAACATGTCATGTCTGGGTTGATGTCTTATGGACCTACATAGCTATAAGTGCCTCTGCTTTGACAAGTAACATGCTGAGGTTCGTAGGAAGAAAAGCTTGAGCCTTCTACTCCAAAAAATATTTCATTTCCCAGTAGCCATTTAAAAGTCATTTATGGGAGCACTGGGTGGCTCAGTCAGCTAAGCATCTGCCTTTCAGCTGAGGTTATGATCCCAGGGTCCTAGGATCGAGCCCTACATTGGGCTTCCTGCTCAGCGAGAAGCCTGCTTCTCCCCCTGCTTATGCAGGCATGCTATGTGTGCACGCCCTCTCCCTCCCCCATCTCTGTCAAATAAATAAAATCTTAAAAAAAATAAAAGCCACTGATGGAGTTGTGTCCTGAACTGGGGGATGTGTCCCCTTTTTCTTGTCACGTTCACACTTATAAAATGCCAAGGCCTACCAGGTCATATTCTTCCAATGACCCAATTGCACATTCCCCTGGATCACTGCCTCAAGAACACACTTCTGCTCGAGCTCAAGATTGGATCGCTATGTGTGTTTGACACACACACACACACACAACCTGCTATCTGGGAGCGACTCACCGGTCAGCGTAACGCAAGGTATTCAGAGTGTGTTCAGTGGCCACATGGCTTGGTGAGATGTTGGCAATCATGCAGGTTTTGGCATCACCAATGAAAGAATCCCTCAGGACCTGTCCAAAACAGAAGGTAGGTCAATGAAGTCAATTAACAAAGGGCATACTGACTACTTACTGTGTGCAGGACACTGGGCCATAGCTCTCCTCCCTGCTACAAAAAGGGCGATTTACAAAGAAAAAATACAAATGATCAAAAACACACAAAAAAGGTACTTCACCAACCAAAGAAATGCAAACAAACTAATAAAAACACTAGTATTTTTCACCCATAAGATTAAGTAAGACTCATGATACCCTGCCCTGGTAAGGGTCTTGGGAAATAGGCACTTTTCTTCATTGCTATACTATTCATGTAATGTGTATCATGAAACGGTATAAGCTTTTAAAAAGGCAATTTGGCAATATGTATAAAAATACAAAAAATGGGGGCACCTGAGTGACTCAGTCGTTAATCATCTTCCTTCAGCTCAGTTCATGATCCAAGGCTTGATTCCAGGCCCCATATCCGGCTCCCTGCTTAGTGGGAAGCCTGCTTCTCCCTCTCCCACTCCCCCTGCTTGTGTTCCCTCTCGTTGTCTATCAAATGAGTAAATAAAATCTTAAAGACAAAAATATAAAAAACGTGCATACTTCCAGGGCATTATCCTAGAGAGAATTGTTCAGTTGATTAAAAAAAAAAAGGTACACCTAGGATATTGCATTCTAACATTATAATAAAATCTAGGAGTCTGTAAACAGGGAACTTAATTTTTTTAAAAGATTTTATTTATTTATTTGACAGCACAAGCTCAGAGAGTAGTAGGCTCTCTGCTGAGCAAGGAGCCCAGCGCAGGGCTTGATCCCAGGACCCTGGGATCATAACCTAAGCCGAAGGCAGATGCTTAACTGGTGCCCTGCAAACAGTAATTGTTAACTGACTACAATATAACCATTAAAGATATGTGTATCTGGGGCGCCTGGGTGGCTCAGTTGGTTAAGCGACTGCCTTCGGCTCAGGTCATGATCCCGGAGACCTGGGATCGAGTCCCACATCGGGCTCCCTGCTCGGCGGGAAGCCTGCTTCTCCCTCTCTCACTCCCACTGCTTGTGTTCCCTCTCTGGCTGTGTTTCTCTCTGTTAAATAAATAAAATCTTAAAAAAAATATGTGTGCCGGGGTGCCTGGGTGGCTCAGTTGGTTAAGCGACTGCCTTCAGCTCAGGTCATGATCCTGGAGACCCGGGATCGAGTCCCACATCGGGCTCCCTGCTCGGCGGGAAAGCCTGCTTCTCCCTCTCTCACTCCCCCTGCTTGTATTCCCTCTCTAACTGTGCTTCTTGCTGTCAAATAAATAAAATCTTAAAAAAAAAATATGTGTATCTGTACATAGGTACACGGGAAGATCTAAAACTTATCTTTGAGTGAAGAAGGCATATGATTCCATAACTCTGTAAGTAGATCTGTGTGTGGATATGTGGGCAGACAAATATCTGGAAGAATAGTCACCAAAATGTAGCAGTGATTATCACTGAGAGGTGGGATTTTCAGGTACCTTTAACCATCTTTGTACTTGTATATACATATACTGTTTGAATTATTATAATTATTATTTTTAAAAGATTTTATTTTTAAACAATCTCTGTACCTACCATGGGGCTCGAACCCACAACTTTGAGATGGAGTTGCACATTCCACCGACTGAGCCAGCCAGGTGCGCTGATTATTTTTTATTTTTCGTGTTTTCTCTGAATTATTTTATTTTATTTTATTTTTTTTAAAGATTTTATTTATTTATTTGACAGAGAGGAAACACAGCCAGAGAGGGAACACAAGCAGGGGGAGTGAAAGTGGGAGAAGCAGGCTTCCTGCCAAGCAGGGAGCCCGAGGTGGGGCTCGATTCCGGGTCTCCGGGATCATGACCTGAGCTGAAGGCAGTCACTCAACCAACTGAGCCACCCAGGCGCCACCTGAATTATTTTATTTTTTAAAAGGTTTTATTTATTTGAGAGAGAGAGAGCACAAGCAGAGGGAGCAGCAGGCTGAGGGAGAAGCTGGCTCCCTGCTGGGCAAGGAGCCCGATGTGGGATTAAATAGGAACACAGTTTTCCAGGCACGGTGAACTTGTTTTAAAAAATAACAGAGCCAATGTCAGAATCAGAATTAACCACCCATAAGAAGGGTTGAAATCATGTTGGAGAAGATACAATCTCATCCACAGATCATCAGTTCTAAGGAGTTATATTACAGGTTCTGCCCCAGCCCTGTGGAGCCATTAGGTTAGCTTCACAGAGTAAGAACCTTTGCCAAAATACAAAGATCCTCAGCTAGACTGCCATCTATGCTAGTCTGTCCCCCACTGAGCACAGGACATGGTGCAGAAAGGAATTAGGGGCACCCATAACTGCCTTCACAGCAGTCTCTATGTAGGTAGACCCCTCTGTGGGCCGCTGTTCTGCAGCCATCACAGTGCTGAATTACTGGTGTTTTCCGTTCATTAAGAAGAACAGTTTGATGACAGAAAAATAGGAGGAAAAAAATTACCTACAGTTTTGCCACTCAGAATAGTTAACAGAGACATAATTCTTGTGCGTGTGTGTACGTTGACCCCTCATTTTATATTTTTCAACTATACATCTTGGTCATCTTTCCTATCAATACATATCAAAAATCTATCTCATTCGGGGTACCTTGCTGGCTGAGTTGGTAGAGCACAGGACTTCTGCTCAGGTTGTAAGTTCGAACCCCATGCTGGGTGTAGAGATTACTTAAAGATAACATCTTTAGGGGCACCTGGGTGGCTCAATTCATTAAGCTTCTGCCTTCAGTTCAGGTCATGATCCCAGGGTCCTGGGATGGAGCCCTGCATCAGGCTCCTTGCTTCTCCCTCTCCCACTCCCCCCGCTTGTTTCTTCTCTCGTCTCTCCTCTCTCTGTCAAATAATACATAGAATTGTTTAAAAAAATCTATCTTATTTTTAACTCCAGCCTTTATTTTTTGTCTTGAAACACTAAGTCTTACAGCTAAGAAAATGCTTAGTTTAGCTACACCACCCCCACTTCAAAGGCTCAGAGACTCCATTAAATCAAAAATGTTTCTTCATACTAGAAATAAGCAGAAAGCTGTTGGGTGGTGACCAGAAGTGCACTGCTGCCCTGTGAAAGCTCAGCTGCTTCCTACCGCAGGCATCTCTGCCTGAGGATGCCCATCTCTACCTAGGATGTCCGAGAAGGATTGTGACTCCTTCCCCTTCCCGCCCAAGGTTAGCATCATGCCTTGCTGGCAGTGGAGGCTCTGCCGAATGAACAAATGAATGCAAGAACGAACAAATGATGAAACAGAACAAAAAGTTCACATTTAACTTTACCTGAGTTAATTTGCTTTGCCTGAAGGGAGTGTGGGTGTGTTCCTGATCCAATGCGCGGATACATTCCTTCAGCTGTAAAGTCATAGATTAACAACAAGCACATCAAATATCACATGCAAAGAGAAAGCAACGGATCAGATTTTTCTTAAGCCATTCTCAGACAATCCTCCAAAAGGACGTCAAAATGCCCTGGTAATTTCTTGTCCAACAGAAAAAATCAAGGTAGAAGGGTAAACATCCTAAGCATACAGTGTCTACTTAAGGGCCTCCCATCCTAAGGCTCTGGACGATTAGCCCCAGTAGTGAGGAACAGACAAAGCATGGACCTTCCCACAGGCCCCAGGGTTCAGGTTTATGTGTGGAACTTCTGGCTTGCCAGGTTCCTTTTTCTTGCCTCCTCTCACACTATTAGCAGCTATAGATGCACTTAATTAAGTACAGAAAATAACTATACCACTCCCCTACCTCCCTTGTCACATATACACACCTATAGGTGCAGATTCATATATAAGTTTTCTGATAATTATTTTGAGAGAGAGCAAGAGTGTGCACTAACTTAAAAAAATCCAAAGAGGATTTTTGCTTTTATTTAAAAGTAGGGGCTGGGATGCCTGGGTGGCTCAGTCGGTTAAGCGGCTGCCTTTAGCTCAAGCATAATTCCAGGGTCCTGGGATGGAGGCCTTCATCAGGCTCCTTGCTCAGCAGGGTGCCTGCTTCTCTCTGCCTCTGCCTGCCACTGTGCTTGTGCTAATAAATAAAATCTTAAAAAAAAAAAAAGTGGAGGTACCTGAGTGGCTCAGTTAGGTAAGCCATCGTTTGGCACTGTGTCTGCAAGCATCTGTGCTTTATCGTTTGTTTTTTTCTAAGAGTTTTTTTTTTTAAAAGATTTTATTTATTTGACAGAAAGAAACACAGCCAGAGAGGGGACACAAGCAGGGGGAGTGAGAGAGGGAGAAGCAGGCTTCCCGCTGAGCAGGGAGCCCTATGTGGGACTTGATCCCGGGTCTCCGGGATCATGACCTGAGCCGAAGGCAGTTGCTTAACCAACTGAGCCACCCAGGTGCCCCGAGTTTGTTTGTTTTATTTATTTATTTATTTATTTATTTATTTATTTATTTATTTATTTATTTATTTATTTAAAGAGTAAAACCATATCCAACATGGGGTTCAACTCATGACCCCAAGGTCAAGAGTCACATGCTCCACTGACTGGGCCAGCCAGGCTCCCCACCTGTGCTCTATCTTGATTTATTTTCTGCATCCATTACCAAGATGTGTCCTAAGGTATCAAAAAAGCCTAAGAGATTATTTTTAGGGTCAGAGAATGCTCACCTTCCATATAAATTAAATGTAATCACGTCTTGCCTTATGCCTATTTTGGTTTACAAAAGATTTCATAGGAAAGGTCTATTTTCAGATAGTGGGGGAAACCTGTATAAGGTAATTTCCTCTTTTATTACAAATCAATGCAATAACCCCAAACTTTACAACTGGGACAATTCTCCAAAAGGGACAAACAGGTAACCAAACCCTTGGCCTGAGTTACACCTGCCCCTTACATACTCAAATCCAAGTGTGGCCACTAATTCTTGTGAGCCTTTGAGGACAGTCTGAGCAATAAAATAATGATAAAAATGTATTATAATCTAGCAAATGAAATTCCCACTTACTGTTATAAATAACCTAATAAATAAATAGTAGGGAAAGGACAGCTCTTACAGCAGAATTCCAACTAATTAATGTAAAAAGAATGATAGGAACAGGAAATCTTACCAGGTAAACACCATAGTAATAATTGTTGCAGGTTAAGAATCATCAACAGATGCTAAAATTAGGCAGCAAAAGTGTGAGGTAAATAGAATATCTGCATAATTTCAAACTATCTCCCTGTAAGTAAATTGTTTCTCTATCTATCTATTACTTATGAGAGACAGAGAGCATGCAGACCAAGAGAGACAGCATGAGCAGGGTGAGGAGCAGAGGGAGAATCAGACTTCCCCGAAGAGCCAGGAGCCGGACGCAGGGCATGATCCTAGAATGTGGGGATCATGAACTGAGCCAAAGGCAGATGCCCAACCAACCCAGGTGCCCCAAGATACTAATTACAAAGGAAAAATAGTTAACATTACAGTGGAGAAACTTAGCACAAACCACATTTAGTGACGAAAATTAACATCACCAGTAATGAGACATACTAACTTCATGCATCATCTGATATGATGAGTCACTGAGAAGGGTACAATTGATGTGGTGTTCTTGCTCAAGTCTTTACCGCAATATAATCGTGAGAAAACACTGAATAAACCCAAATTCACAATCTGCAAAAAACCCCAGGAACCACCCCCCCTCCAAAAACAAACAAACAAACAAAACCAGGCAGGCCAGCACTCTTCAAAGAGTCACAGATGACAAAAACTGAGGAGACTATGAGGGTATGACAACTAAATGTAATATGGGATTCTGGACCCAAAAAAAGGACATTAGTGGGACTACTGATGAAATCACACGAGGTCTGTAATTAGTTAATAGTGTTACACCAATGTTATTGTTGTTTTAGTATTATACCAATGTTAGTTTCCTGATTTAGATCTTTTTATTATGGTTATACAAGATACTAATAATATAGAAGCTGGGTGAAGGAATGCTGTGTATTTAATTTTGGCAACTTTTTTTTGTAAATCTAAAACTATTGAAAAATTGAAAAAGTGGGGTGGTTCAGTCTTTGGGCATCTGCTTTCGGCTTGAGTCATGGTCCTGGAGCCCTGGGATCAAGACCCACATCAGGCTCTTCTGCTCTGCAGGAGGCCTGTTTCTCCCTCTCTCACTCTCCCTGCTTGTGTTCCCTCTCTAGCTGGGTTTCTCTTTGTCAAATAAATAAATTTTTTAAAATCTTTAAAAAAGAAAAATTGAAAAAGTAAAAAGAGATGCAGATTGGCTTTCCCACCTCTCTCCACCTTGCAATTTATCCCTCTTGAGGCCTGGAAATAAAGCACACTTAAGTTCTGATCAAAAGGATTTAAATAATATGGAGGGGCACAGACAGCACTAAGTAGCCGGAAAAAGGAACAAAGAAGATCTCTAAATACAGCCATGTAGTAAGCTCTAGGTTATGGTTAAGTGGAAAAAGTGAAGTGTTTACAGTGTGCTACCCTTTTTTTCTGAGGTGAATAATAGGGTTGACGGGACAGGGATGGACACAAGACTTCTCTCAGTGTGGCTTGTTCTACAGTTTTTACTTTAACTGAATATAAAATTGGTAAGCTTAAATACAGAAAAGATTTCAAATGACTGTGCAACACAATATTATGACTATACACCTAAATGGGATACAACCTAAGGGTGATAAGGAAACTGCAAAGAAATCTTAATCTGAATTCAATAATCATATTATGAAAAATATCGGCATTATTTTTAAACACACATATACTGAAGTAGAGCAAATAAATTACATAAATGTTGTGGGGTGCCTGTGTGGCTCAGTCGTTAAGCGTCTGCCTTCGGCTTAGATCATGATCCCAGGGTCCTGGGGTTGAGGCCTGTATCAGGCTCCCTGCTCAGTGGGAAGCCTGCTTCTCCCTCTCCCACTCCCCCTGCTGTGTTCCCTCTCTTGCTGTCTCTATGTAAAATAAATAAATAAAATCTTAAAAAATATACATAAATGTTGTTAGGAACTGGGAATTCTAGCATAAGAGAAAAGAGATAAAGATATAAATTCAAAAAAGTTAACCAAAATCCTATAATCTTAATTTTGAATTAATGTATTAATATGGAATCCCTAATGTAGTTTCCTCTTTCAAAAGAAAAAGATCCGTTTCCTAGCTCTGTCCAACAAAAGCCCTAGAAGCAAGGAATAACCCAGTGGTAGTAAGCACCCCTAGTACCCCTAACTGCTCTCGAAATGCCATTTCCTTCTAAAACCAAGGCTTGTTGAAGAATTGAGTGATTCAAGGTCTGGGGAAGGAAATGTACAAGATGAGCCTAGAACATCTTGTCATGCCAGAATACCAGGAAGCTATTAGAGACTAAGAGCTGGTCAAAAAATCAGAGAAACATACTTGAAATGGCTCCCACTGCCCAAAGATGTACAACTTAAATAGCAAAAAGAATAATGATTACAATGAGTATATAATAATACAAAACCAAACAAAACAGTAAATAAAAACAAATTCATTGGTCATGTTTAGGTTACTAGGACACCAAATCATTCTGAAAACTGGTGAGTAAAGGCAAAGAGTCAAGTAAGCATTTATCTTGTCTCTACTGAATGAACTATAGTTCAGGATAATCAGATACTTGAGGAAAAATTCTTTCCAGCTAATAAGGAATATTAGAATGAGAATATCACCACTTTGGAATCCCTAACGGAATAATAGATAACAGGTGATGCTCTGAAACTAGAAAGGAGAAATTACACTGTCAACACTTGCATTCTTTCTTAATTCTTAAAAAAAAACAAAGAGAGGGCACCTGGGTGGCTCAGTGGGTTAAAGCTTCTGCCTTCAGCTCAGGTCATGATCTCAGGGTGCTGGGATTGAGGCCTGCATCGGGCTCTCTGCTAGGCAGGGAGCCTGCTTCCTCCTCCCTCTCTGCCTGCCTCTCTGCCTGCCTGTGATCTCTCTCTGTGTCAAATAAATAAATAAAATCTTAAAAAAAAAATCACAAAGAGAGACAACCAGACATTCTGTACCTCCTGATGTGTTCCTATAGGAAGTCTAAAAACTACCCATGAATTCCTGCCAAAAATAGGGCTGTCCTAATAGGAATATGTTAGCCACAAAAGTAAACTATATGTGTAATTTTTTTTTTAAGATTTTATTTATCTGACAGAGAGAAACACAGCCAGAGAGGGAACACAAGCAGGGGGAGTGAGAGAGGGAGAAGCAGGCTTCCCGCCGAGCAGGGAGCCCGATGTGGGACTCGATCCTGGTTCTCCAGGATCATGACCTGAGCCGAAGGCAGTCGCTTAACCAACTGAGCCACCCAGGCGCCCCTATGTGTAATTTTTAAAAAAGATTTTATTTGTTTATTTATTTGAGAGAGAGAGAGAGAGATCACAAGTAGGCAGAAAGGCAGGCAGAGAGAGAGGAGAGCCCGATGCAGGCTTTGATCCCAGGACCCTGAGATCATGACCTGAGCCGAAGGCAGAGGCTTATTAACCCACTGAGCCACCTAGGCCCCCCATATGTGTAATTTTAAATTTCTAGTACCCACATTAAAAAAAATGAAATTTATTTTTTCTTAAGGATTTTATTTATTTGAGAGAGTGAGAGAGCATAAGCGGGGAGAGGAGAGGGAGATGCAGACTCCCCTCTCAGCAGGGAGCCCAATGGGGGGCTCAATCACAGGACCCTGAGATCATACCCTCATCTTGAGCTGAAGGTAGATGCTTAACTGATTGAGCCAGCCAGGTACCCTGAAATTAATCTTAATTATATGTTATGTAATCCAGTATAGCCAAAAATATTAAAAAACCCAGAAAAAATATCATTTTATCATGTAATCAGTATAAAAAATATTAATGAGATATTGTACCTGCCTCACGATCCACTGTGTACCTTACACTTAGAGCATACCTCAATTCAGACGCGTTACATTTGAAGTACTCAATAACCACATGTGGCTTAGTGGCTCCCTCCTGTACAGCACAACTACAGATCTTAGCCACTTTACAGAAAACACAGAGGACAGAGTATGATGTCAAACAGCAATGTGGGGATGTAGTCAACCTAATCCAGAATGTTGGAAAATCTTATAGGGCAGGTGACCCAGTTTTCATCAACAAATACACTGATATTAAAAGAGAGAAAAAACCAAAGAACTGATATGGAATAAAAGAGACTATCAAAAGTAATCCAAGGGTCCTGTTTGCCTCTTGATTTGAATAAACTGTGAAAAGACATTTATGGGACAACTGGAGAAATCAATGCTTACTGGATAATAGATAACATAATTATTTCTTCAGGTATGATAATGGCATTACAGTTATATTAAAAAATAAGAGTCCATGGGGCACCTGGGTGGCTCAGTTGGTTGGGCAACTGCCTTCGGCTCAGGTCATGATCCCGCAGAGCCGGGATCGAGTCCCACATCGGGCTCCCTGCTCGGCGGGAAGCCTGCTTCTCCCTCTCTCACTCCCCCTGCTTGTGTTCCCTCTCTGGCTGTGTTTCTCTCTGTCAAATAAATAAATAAAATCTTTAAAAAAAAAAAAATAAGAGTCCTTATCTCTTCGAGATAATGAAATATTTGTGAAAGAAATGACAGGATGACAGGATTTGCTTTATATAATCCAAACAGGGGAAGGAAAGGGCTAGTTAGATCTTTCACATGTTGAAGCTGGGTGCAAGTATTTGGGAGATCATTATGTGATTTATTCTACTTTTTTATGTTTGAAAAATAAATACAATTTAAAAACTTGATGAGAGAGAGAAAGCTTACCTAAGTTAACCATTCAGCTGCTGCAGAAATACTTTTCTGCTACTGAGGGACTGACCAGATTCATTTTCTCTCTCTTTTTTTTTTGGCCTGTGAGCTGAGATGCATTTCCTACTATTTCTTTGCTGATACTGTGCTTCACGTTAGAAGCAATCAATGTCCCTTTTAATAAGAGAGGGCATGGACAGAAGGGTAGCGTTGTCTAGAACTGCTAAGAACCTGACTGGGTAGCCTCTAACTCAACCCTGGAATCCCACTTCCAGAAAGAAGCATGCTCTTACTCCGCGGATTCTACCCCACCCCACCCTCACCCACTCTGGCTGCATGTAAAGAGGGGAAAAATCTCTCAAGAAGGATTTTTAGATCAAAGGTTTCAAACAACTTACAGCCAGAAGACTCTGGTTTATTTCTGCGCCTTCCATCTTTGTCTGTCTGTCTGAGTCTCTAGCATCTGCTGCTCTTTCGCTGCCAGCCAAGTCAATAAAAGAGATCCTAGAGAAAAGACACATCAGGGATAACTTCTTGGGGGCCTTGGTTTATTTTTACATCAGTCAGCATTTTGGGGCAGCAGGAAGAAATTAACACTGGTCCATCCTCTGGAAAAAAAAAAGATATACTGGGGCGCCTGGGTGGCTCAGTGGGTTAAACCTCTGCCTTCGGCTCAGGTCATGATCTCAGGGTCCTGGGATCGAGGCTGCATTGGGCTCTCTGCTCAGCAGGGAGCCTGCTTCCTCCTCTCTCTTTTCCTGCCTCTCTGCCTACTTGTGATCTCTGTCAAATAAATAAAATGTTTTAAAAAAAAAAAAGAAAAGACATACTGTCAGCTTTCCAAAATTATTACAAGATTCTGATGTGTCAGCTGTTGCTGGCACTGTTCACTCAGACACTTCTCTTGATTTTAATCATTTGTGAGAAATTAATAAAATTAAAAAAACTTCTTCCTATAAAGCTAAATGACTACAATGCAAATTACTTAGGTGACCACTTAGATAATTAAATAGAAACTTTTGTGGGCTGCTTTCCAGCCAAAAAGAAAAAAAAAAAAAAGACTCATTACTCAGAGCTGAGATAGGCTCATCCATCAGTGTGGCAGAGTTTGCAAAGATAGCACCAGAGAAGCAATGAATGTACCCAATTGTCTTATGGCTTCTTTCAGGAAGGATAGATTAATTTTCTCTCTCTCTCTTTTTTTGGCCTGTGAGCTGAGATGCATTTCCTACTATTTCTTTGCTGATACTGTGTTTCACGTTAGAAGCAATCAATGCCCCTTTTAATAACTTAGGCTTGACCAACAATAGGTCATTACTTCATGGTTAATCAACTGATGGCACTTTAATACAATGATTTATTTCAGGGCTAACAACTCTATTCTGTATCCCTGATATTTATTAAAAACTCCACGGTGGCAGGGTGTTCTGTTGTTGATAACACATATTTCAAAGTCACATTAGGGAAAGGCAGACAATGCAATTCCTTGCATATTTCCAACTCACCTGCCAAATGTCCTTTTGGCTGAATCTTTGATCTGAATTTGGATGACAGCATGGGAGCGGGAGGAGTCTGTGTTAACTCCAGTAGATCCGGTGCTGCGCTCCTTGCTGCCCTTCAGAATCACCTGAAAATAAAATCCATAGGGTGATTTCCCCAAGAAGTAAAAAATCCCCCCAGTTACTAAGGGCTGGCTGAGAGCAATAGAGACCAGGCATATGACCATCAGTATACTGCATTATTTTCCTTCTATGTAGAAATCTGCCTAAACATTAAATCATACAGAGTAAGTACCCAATAGCAATACAAACAATGGGGAATACTAACCTTGGGGGAGAACATTCAACAGATCAAGAGCTAATTTACTGCTTTATCATATATTCTTTTTAATATCTTTGATATATTTAGCCTGACTGCAGTCTCCAGGGCATGACTTATCTCCAAGGCAATGTCTCACAGTACCCATCCATCTTAGTAACTAAAGCCAAGGACAGAAATGTGCATCATGGGATGATTACAATCACCTGTTCCACCAGGAGGCCGTCATAAAGGAGGCTCGATCCGATGTGTGGGAACACGGAAGTAATGAGCTATCACAATTGTCATGATCACAACTGACATGATTTGCCTTGAGAAAAGTACCCCTCCAAATAGAAGTAAACACTAACTTGGGTCCCTATATCCCACAGGGAAAGAGGGAGTAGAGGTGAAGTCTCTTGCCACTGAAAGCATAGTCACATATATGAACATGCTGCCCTGATTTTAGACAGAAGGAGTGTTGATTCCTGAGAATCAAAAAGGTGAAGAAACACTATTTGACAGAGAGGTGCCTGACTGGCTCAGTCAATGGAATGTGCAATTCTATTGCTTGGGATTGTGGGTCTGAGCTCCATGTTGGATGTAGAGATTACTTAAAAAAAAAAAACCTTTATTAAATAAAACATTATTTGATAGCATCTTCACAACAGCCTAGATATGAGGTGAGTTCATGATATTATGCCCAGTATATGTTGAAAACAAATTCAAGAGGTTGAGTTGTGGGGTGCCTGGGTAGCTCAGTTGGTTGAGCGTCTAATTCCTGGTTTCAGCTCAGGTCACAATCTCAGGATGGTGGAATCAAGCCCTAAGTGGGGCTCTGCGCTCAGCATAGAGTTGGCCTGAGATTCTCTCTCTGCCCCTCCTCCTGCTCAAACTGTCTCTGTATAAATAAATAAAATCTTAAAGGAAAAAAAAAGTTTGATTTGCTCACAAACAGCTGTTGTGTGACAGAACCAATTCCATATCCAGTATGTCTGACTCTAAAGCTCATGTGGTTTCCACTATGCTGTCAGGTACTTAACAATAAATTCATTTATTTACCCTTCCAGGGTAAGGAAGTCCTGGGCGCCTGGGTGGCCCAGTCGTTGGGTGTCTGCCTCCGGCTCAGGTCATGATCCCAGAGTCCAGGGATGGAACCCCACATCAGGCTCCCTGCTCAGCGGGAAGCCTGCTTCTCCCTCTCTCACTCCCCCTGTTTGTGTTCCCTCTCTAGCTGTGTTTCTCTCTGTTAAATAAATAAAATCTTCTAAAAAGGGGGGGGGGCGGAGTAAGGATGTCCTACCTCATTTTTTTCTCAATCTTTCAAAATTTTAATTTATATTACATTGAACATAGCCACAGTTTCCAAATTGAGAGTCCAAAAGTTGCCAGAATCAAACTTCAATAACAGGCATAAAATATCTTAACATGTAGTTTTTAAAAGTTTAACTAATATGGATGGAACTAGAGGGTATTATGCCAAGCAATAGAAGTCTACCAGAGAAAGACAATTGTCATATGATCTCACTGATATGTGGAGACAAAACAGAGGATCATAGGGGGAAAGAGGAAAAAATAAAACAAGATCAAACCAGAGAGGGAGAAAAACTATAAGAGACTCTTAAATGTAGAAAACAAACCGAGAATTGCTGGAAGGGAAGGGATGGAGTAACTGGGTGATGGACATTAAGGAGGGCAAGTGATGTAATAAGCAATGGGTATTATATGAGACTGATGAATCACAGGCTTGCACCTCTGAAACCAATAATACATTATATGTTAATTAATTGAATTTAAATAAAAAATGTTTAAAAAGTAAAGTATATTTTAAAGAAGTTTAATAAATTCCTTCATGGTTTAAGCAGTTGTATTTCTAAAAATTATCTGTATATGAAATTTAGAATTGTACTTTGAAATCAAATTTAGAATATTTTAGCTGCACTCATTTTATAAATAGTCTATTAAAAGTATAACAGGTCTATCTGATCAATATTTTTACTTTTTTTATTTAAAAAATTGTTTTTAAATTTTATTTATTTATGTGACACAGAGAGAGAGAGAGTATAAGCAAGGGGAGTGGGAGAGGCAGAGAAGCAGGCTCCCTGCCGAGCAGAGAGCCTGATTCAGGGCTTGTTCCTGGGACTGTGGGATTATGACCTGAGCCGAAGGCAGATGCTTAACCAACTGAGTCACCCAGGAGCCCCCTAATGAATCTTTTTATAAGAGAAGATCCTATTAATTTATAACACTGGATTTTCAACCACATGGCTAGTATGTTACTGCTAATCAGGAATTGGAAGAGTGAGAACAGTATTCCTTTAAACTGGGTGCAGCAGGTGCCTTTGCCCTGCACTGCTCACTAAGCTCTGCTGCTGGCAAGGCCACGAAAGGCATACCTGTAACTGAGCCCTCTAGTTCCAACTGTGCTTCTTCATCCTGGCCTTTCCCCTGTCAGTCTGACTTCATGCTTACTTAGACTGTAATGCCATGATGACAGTGTGTGATGTTCTTTCTATCAAACCTTTCTTTCCTTTTTTCTGTCAGAAAAGAAGATATGTTTACTGTAGAAACCTTGGAAGATATAGGAAAAGTATTAAGAAGAAAATATATACCTCCCATAACCCCAGAGTTAACAAGAGTCTGGTGCATTTCCTTCTAGTTTTAGGGTTCTCACACCTCTTGCTTTTCTGTTCATCTGGTCTTTTACAATTGCCACAAAGAGGGGAGATCTTTTAAATGTCTACATCTGTGTAAACAAAATGCTTGATGAGGGGAAAAAACACAGAGAAGTTGGTGACTTATCCAAGGTCACACAGGTCAAAGGTGGCCAGGCTAAGGACAGAAGCAAGGTGTCCTCTGCCACATGAGAGAGTCGTGATGCTACTTCTGCTGGGACATAAGTGAAAGTTCTCAGAGGCCTAAGGGCCACACCTAGCCAGGTTCTGCGGAAAATGATAAAAACTCGGGAGCCAAGAAAGAATGACTTTTGGGATTCTATTACAGAGTTTTACACTTGGTTTTCCGTGCACCTTGTCCGCCTTTATCCATCATGATGCATTAGGTACCTGTGAGTATGTCTCAGAAAACTAATGCGTTGAGGAGAACTTTCCTGACTAAATGCCTTTTAGGGAAGGCATGAAGGAATTTCCGGCTGTGGTCATTTCCTCAGCTTCAGAAATAGCCTGTACGCACCCTTCCTTTCAGAAACTATGAAATAAAGCAGCTGAACTCTGAGGAGTAAAATGACTCAGTTTGTGAGGATCATGAGACAAATTTTTCTAGGTGACATACAGACTCAAGTGTAGTGGTTAAGGTAGTAAAATGTGAAGTAGACTGGGTACGCATGCTAGCTATGACATATGGCTGAGTGAACTTTTGCAGTAAGCAAAATTTTGCAAGTCACTTAACTTTTCAGAGCCTCAGTTTCTTATCTGTAAGATCATAATTATAATCTTTTAGGTTACTTAAGAGAATTAAAAAGACGATACAAGATAATACATGTAAAGCACTTAGAATCATGACTGGCACATGGTAAATTCTCAATAAATATTCATTAAAAAAAGATTTTGGAAAGAGAAACAGAGCACATCTGCCAGTGTGCAAGCAGGGCAGGGGGCAGAGAGAATCTCAAGCAGACTTCCCACCGAGTGAGGGGCCCCATATGAGGACTGAATCTCAAGACCTGAGATCATGACCTAAGTCAAAATCAAGAGCCTGATGCTTAACCAACTGAACCCATCCAGACGCCCCCCTCAATAAATATTCATTTTAATAAAGAACATCTCTCTCATTTTTAAAGTTTTTCTTGTTTGTTTTTGTTTTTGTTGGGGTTTTTTTTGTTGTTTTTTTTAAGTAATCTCTACACCCAATGTGGGGCTCGAACTCTCAACCCTGAGATCAAGAGTCCCCATGCTAGGGATGCCTGGGTGGCTCATTTGGTTAAGCATCTGCCTTCAGCTCAGGTCATGATAACCAAGTCCCGGCATTGAGTCCCGCAACAGGCTCCTTGCTCAGCAGGGAGCCTGCTTCTTCCTCTGCCTGCCACTTCTCTTGCTTGTGTTCTGTCTCTCAAATAAATAAATAAATAATACCTCCTCCTCCCCCCCAAAAAAAGATTTGCATGCTGGACTGACTGAGCCAGCCAGGTGCCTCAAGAACACTTTTTTTTTTTTTTTTTAAGATCCCATTCATTTATTTGACAGAGAGCGATCACAAGTAGGCAGAGAGGCAGGCAAAGAGAGCAGAGGAAGCAGGCTCCCTGCTGAGCAGAGAGTGAACAAACAAAAAAAAAAGGAAGGGAAAAAGAAAGACTGAAGAGAAAAAAATAGACAATATATTTGGGGGAAAATGAAAGTCTAGGAGTGGAGCAAAATTAGTGCAATCAACTTAAAAATCAATAGGCTCCCTCTTCCTCTCACTACCTCCTTCTCGAATTTCACCTTCCATAACTAAAGTCTATTAGGTAAATTTCTTTCTTTTTTTTTTTTTTAAAGATTTTATTTATTTGACAGAGAGAAACACAGCCAAAGAGGGAACACAAGCAGGGGGAGTGAGAGAGGGAGAAGCAGGCTTCCCGCTGAGCAGGGAGCCTGTGGGACTCGATCCCGGGTCTCTGGGATCATGACATGAGCCAAAGGCAGTTGCTTAACCAACTGAGCCACCCAGGCACCCCAAATCTATTAGGTAAATTTCTAAATCTAGGTCCTTTAGACAAAACATGTTACGTGAGTAGTGAAATGGGGACCTACCACCAAAGAAGGTTGAGACAACTGCTGAATTCTGTTGCCTGGGAACATTCAGGGACATTATAAATAAATCTTAATAAGAACAGATGTAACAAGGGCACCTGGGTGGCTCAGTGGGTTAAAGCCTCTGACTTCAGCTCAGGTCATGATCTCAGGGTCCTAGGATCGAGGCCCACATCGGGCTCTCTGCTCAGCAGGGAGCCTGTTTCCTTTGCTCTCTGCCTACTTGTGCTCTCTCTCTGTCAAATAAATAAATAAAATCTTAAAAAAAAATAGATGTGACAAATTGAGCTAGCATCACACCAAGCATTTTATGTATGTTATCTCCTTTCCTTCTCTATCACCCAACCCAGTCATCTACCATCATCCACATGTTTCAGACTCAGAAAGGTAAAGAACATGCGAAGGATATATGGCACTGGGACCTAGGTGTGTCTGGCTATGAGGCTTTAAATACTACGCATTCTGCACATATACCAAACCAGGGCTCTGAGCACTTCAGTGGTATAGGCACTGTGTACATAGGAAGCCTCTATCACTGGCATACAACTGAGGCTCATCTAGGGGAAGCTTTTGCCATGTGCTCTCTGCTATAGAGTATAGCTAGGGCAAGGATAATTTAAAACAGGAGACAGATTTAGTACAAATGGCTGTAGAAATGACTTAAAAAATTACGAATGTCTGCAACTAAAAAAATACTCATCAATTCCCTGACAGAAGAAATCTTGATTCCCAATCCGAGAAATGTAACGAGTCTGCATCCTCTGTAATGGCAGGGAAGACCTGGCACATGCACTGTTAAGACCAGGTAGTGCAATGCACCTGAAGGACAAAGGGCCTGGAAGAAGGACAATCCCCGGTAAAAGATGAGGCTGCTAGTTGTGCAGGCAGGCAGCAAGTGGCCATGCCTGAGTGAACCTGAGGGTGATCTGTGAGGTGACGACACTCAAAGATGACACCAGACCATGACACTTGAGCAAACACATGGGTGATACCTGAGTGAGCATGAACAGTGACACCTGAGAAAGTGTGAGACCTAAGTTAGCAAGTGCTGCTGTTTCGAGTCAATAAATGTTTATGAGGGTATCCATAATTTACATCAACTTTCCACCTTGATCTTAGCTGGCTTTCTTGTACACTGTCATATATATTACAGAGTATCGATGGCAATGAGATAACACACTGACTAACAAGAAACTTGTTTCTGCCTTTCTCAAGAAAGATAACATAGGATAGAACAGTGCATAAAACCCTTCCAGGGTAGAGGAGGTGATCTGACACCAGATTTCCCATTAACACAGTGATGGCCCATAGCTAAGGAAAAGGGACTTCCTCCTAACATTTGCTCCTTTCCCATTTGGTTGGTTTAATCTTCAGGGATAAAAGTATCATGGGGACCAACTCTCCTGCCACTCCCTGCCAAATGAAGGAATGTCTGGGGAAAGGGAAGCAAGAGGACCACAGAGAATAGGACTATAAGAAACAATTTCCTTAGGACTCTACCATGGAGGGAGCTCTATTCAGGTTAAGAATGGTCAGTCTCAGGGGAGCCCCTTCAACACATCTCATGAACTTTTGCTTTTACAATTGCTAGAAAGGGCTCTTGGTTCTTAGGTAACTCTAAAATAGCTATGCTCATGTGCTATCCTCAGGTTTTAGATCTCACAACTCAGGCATAAGATAAGCACACAAATAAGAGGTAAATAGAAGCAAAGTTTATCTATTTGTCCTAGGAAAAGGAACTGTTAGAAAAAGATATTAATGGTGGGTTACGCTGCCATTTCAACACCAAGTCCCTGGAAAGGTGTATTGTGAAGCTGTTTTAAAGGTAGGTTTTGTCAAGAACCCAGCCTGTCCTTCTGGCCTTCTCTCTTTCACTCTAGCCAGGCTTGCTGGATATACTAAAAGAATGACTATAATGGCTGCAGGCTGCGGGTTAGAATCACTTGGTGAGTTTTTGTGGGGTTTTTGTTTTTTGGGGGGGTGAGCTTTTAAAATAACATCTACCTTCAAACATTGTTGATGGGAATATAAAATGGTGCAGCCACTGTGGAAAACAGTTCCACAAAAAGTATGACCCGGTAATTCCACTCCTAGGCATGGACTCAAGAAAACTGAAGACACAGGTCTGCCCAAAAACTTGTATGTGAATGTTCATAGCACTATTATTCATAATACTGGTTTCTGTAAAGTGGAAACAATGCGTCTATCAACTGATAAATAAATGAACAAAATATGAGTAATATATCAATAATAGAATATATTTTGGCCATAAAAATGAAGTTCCTATATATGCTACAACATGGATGAACTTTGAAAATATGCTAAATGAAAGAAGCCAGAGACAAAAGATTGCCTATTGCATGATTCCACTTATATGATATGGACAAAATAGGCAAATCCATCGAGATAGAAATTAGTGGTTGCCAGCCCTGCCTGAAGGCAGAGGAAAGAGAGTAACTGCCAAATGGAACAGAGTTTCACTTTGAGGTGATGAAAATGTTCTGGAGTTAGATAGTGGTGATGGCTGCACAACTTTTTTAATGTTCTGTAAATATCACTAAATTGTATATTTCAAAAGGGTGATTACTATGATATGTAGATTGTAACTTAATAAGACATGTAGGGTGCCTAAGTGGATCAGGTAAGCATCCCACTCCTGATTTTGGCTCACCCCTGTGCATGCTCCTGAACTCTTGATCTCAAAAATAAACAAACAAACAAACAAACAAATAAATAAATAAATTATATATGTATATTAAAAAACCACTGATGCATATACTTTAACAAGGTGAATTTTATGGTATATGGCCTGTATTTCAGTTTAAAATGATAATAATATCTACATTTGGGCGTCACCTCAAGAGATTCTGATTTAACTGACCTCAGAGGGACTCAAGCAAGCATTAAGACACTGTGATGAAACCAGAAACATAAGACACAAAATGAGACAAGATGCTTATGACACAAATAACTGACAAATGAGGGGCACCTGTGTGGCTCTGCCATTAAGCAGCTGCCTTCGGTCTGGGCTATGACCTCGGGTCCTAGGATCCCTACCACCTCCTGCTCCCTGCCCGGTGGGATGCCTGCTTCTCCCTCTCCTACTCCCCTGGCTTGTGTTCCCTCTCTCGCTGTTTCTGTCAAATGAGTAAAAACTTTAAAACACGAACACAAACAAAAACCTGACAAATGACTCACATCCAGAATATACAAATCAGTAAGAGAAAGACAGAC
This sequence comes from Spilogale gracilis, assembly GCA_004023965.1. Classification (NCBI taxonomy): domain Eukaryota; kingdom Metazoa; phylum Chordata; class Mammalia; order Carnivora; family Mephitidae; genus Spilogale; species Spilogale gracilis. Next base: position 221,670 of record PITA01000382.1, on the reverse strand, counting down.
AACCCAAAAAGGAGGGAAGACCCCAAGTAGCATTCCCAAAAGACAAAATCTATAAGATAAATTAAAAATATAAAAAGTGGGGTGCCTGGAGGCTCAGTCAGTAAAGCATGTGACTCTTAATGTCAGGATTGTAAGTTTGAGCCCCACACTGCATGTAGCGATTACTGAAAAATCAAATCAAAATTTAAAAAAATATGAAAAGCTATTCAGTTTAATTCTCAATCAGCAAAATAGAAAATAAAACCACAGTGAGCTATAATGAAACAATTGCAGACTGGCAAAAATTTAAAAGTTAACAGAAAGTGTTGGTGAAGATGAACAACAACGGGATTGCTCATACACTGCTTGTGGGAGTGTACGTAGCTTTGGAAAGCATCATCTAGTGAAGTGAAGATATGATGTCCACTCATTTGACAACTAGATATATATCCTAGAGAACCCATATGATATATACTGGAATACATGTGTAAGGATATTCACAGCTACGATGTTCAGAATAGTGCCCAAAAGGAAACAATCCCAACTATCCCTTAACAGAATGGTTAAACTGGGGTATACCCATAAGACTGAATACTATACAACAAATAAAAACAAAATTAAAGCCACATGCAAAAACATAGATGGAACTCAAAAGCAAAAAGCTATCTCTGTCTCTTTCTCAAATAAGGGAATAAAAATCTTAAAAAGGAAAACAAGGTGTCTGTTTCTTTATACTAAACACATTTAGGCTTTTTTTTCTGTAGAGTGCTATTTTTCACAAAAATGGCTAAACCATTTTTTCACCTAAAGGGAGAAAATCTCCTTAATGATACAATATAAAGTTAGGGTTGAGGAACACTGCATTAAAGGAAGAGTCACCAAAAATATATTTGTATATAAGTTAATAAATTCCCAGTTTGGAAAAAATTTTAAATATTTTAAACAATGTGATTTGGGGGCGCCTGGGTGGCTCAGTTGGTTAAGTGACTGCCTTCGGCTCAGGTCATGATCCCGGAGACCCGGGATCAAGTCCTATATCGGGCTCCCTGCTCGGCGGGAAGCCTGCTTCTCCCTCTCTCACTCCCCCTGCTTGTATTCCCTCTCTAGCTGTGTTTCTCTCTGTCAAATAAATAAAATCTTAAAAAAAAACAAAAAACAATGTGATTTGTTTTAAATATTTTCAAATGTTAACAGTAGATATCTCAGTGGCAGTAGGGAGTTGTATATAGTAAGTTTGGAGGTGGCCTTTATTTTTCTATCTTCTTATGTATTTTTATAAAGTTTATATCTAATAATGAACAAGTGTTAAAAGACAACATTTATTTATTTATTTATTTATTTATTTATTTATTTAAGATTTTTTATTTATTCATTTGAGAGAGAGAGAGGGCACAGAGGGAGAGGGAGAAGCAGACTTCTTTCTGAGCAAGAAGCCCAATGAGGGCCTGACTGATTGCAGGACTCCACCTCATAACCTGAGCTGAAGGCAGACAATTAACCGACTGAGCCACCTAGGCGCCCCAAAAGATTACTTTTTTTTTTTAAGATTTTATTTATTTATTTGACAGAGAGAAACACAGCTGAAGAGGGAACACAAGCAGGGGGAGTGAGAGAGAGAGAAGCAGGCTTCCTGCCGAGCAGGGAGCCAGATGCGGGGCTCGATCCTGGGTTTCTGGGATCATGACCTGAGCTGATGGCAGTCGCTTAACCAACTGAACCACCCAGGTGCCCCAAAAGATTACTTTTTTTTTTTTTTAAGATTTTATTTATTTGACAGAGAGAAATACAGCCAAAGAGGGAACACAAGCAAGGGGAGTGAGAGAGGGAGAAGCAGGCCTCCTGCTGAGCAGGGAGCCCGATGTGGGGCTCAATCCCGGGTCTCCGGGATCATGACCTGAGCCGAAGGCAGTCACTTAACCAGCTGAGCCACCCAGGTGCCCCCCAAAAGATTACTTTTAAGAGAAGATTTAAAAATACTTTCTTTTTTTTTTTTTTTAAGATTTTATTTATTTGACAGCGAGAAACACAGCTAGAGAGGGAACACAAGCAGCGGGAGTGAGAAAGGGAGAAGCAGGCTTCCCGCTGAGCAGGGAGCCCGATATGGGGCTCGATCCCGGGTCTCCGGGATCATGACCCGAGCCGAAGGCAGTCGCTTAACCAACTGAGCCACTCAGGTGCCCCTAAAAATACTTTCGAAAAAAAAATCTTTGGAAGGATATACAAAAAAAACTATTAAAATTAGTTATTTCAGTTTGAAAAGAAAATGGAAGGGATATTTTCATTACAACTTTTGAATTTTTTTTGCCAGAGGTTTTATTTATTTATTTATTTATTTGAGAGAGAGAGAGAGGATCAGCAGGGGGAGGAACAGAGGGAGAGGGACTGGCAGATTCCACGCTGACCATGGAGCCCAGTGCGGGGCTCAGGGTCATGATCCTGAGATCGTGACCTGGGTGGAAATCAAGAGTCAGATGCTCAGCTGAGTGAGCTACCCCTGTATTTCTTGAATTTTGAATCCATGTGAAAGTATTACCTATTAAAAAAATTTTTTTAAAGTAATCTCTACACCTAAAATGGGCTCAAACTCACAGCCCTGAGATCAAGAGCTACATTCTCTACTGAGCTAGACAGGTACCCCTTACCTATTACAATTTTTACTTAAAGTAAAGCTATTTCTCTCCAGCAGCTTTTCCTACTACCATAGAAATCTATACATTAGCAGCCTGTGAAACTAGCACAAGAGTATTCCTCTCATGTATTAGGTTCTCCCACACGTTCCACAGCACTGAGACATCCCTGTAGAGAAGGGAGCTATCCTCTTAGAGGGCTCACATTTTACAAATGTTAGAGTGGCATGCTTGTCATGGCCCTTTGGTTAAATCTGAGTCCATTATATTTTCTAGATGGCAAAATGAATTCTTTCCCTGTACTTAGACTGCCATGGGATGGGGGTGGAGGAGATGGGAGGAGAGGCAGTAAGGGAGGAAGAGTTACCTCTAAGAGGAGCTCCACACTGTCCACCTGAAGCTCTTGCAGTCCCACTATCTGTACCACGTGCTTGCTATCTTCTCTTGCAAAGAGCCTGCAGAGACAAGAACATGGTTGGCATGGCAGACCTGCTATAACGGACTTTGTTCTTGCCTCCCCAGAAACCATTCCATCATTCCATTAGGTAGAACTCCTCTTATTTCAGTGAGGTTGAGTGTATCCTCCCCACCCACTCCCACACCTCCTTGACCCAGTCCTGGGCTTCAGAGATGGTCCTTGATGGTTATAAATAAGTCAGGATTTTTGGCTACAATTAAAAGAATGAACATATGATCCAGACCTATGCCAATCATTGGAGGGTATATTTGTGGCTTCAGTGATTGGCTCAGGACTGGATATGGGATCTCTGTTGGTCCACTCAAAATAAAGTCCTAGTTTCCGGTTGTTAGGTGCCCGGAACTGAGATGCTGGTGCTCTTTCTTTCTGGAGGTGAAAGTATATGTAGTCCTGGGAGCAGTGGCAGCCATTCTGTATTCACTAGAGAGCAAGTTTTGGAAGCTAATATCATAGAAGGCAGAGCTGAGCAAAGAAATTGGGTCCTTATAACATCCCTGAGCTCCCAGAACAAACAGGCCCTGTAGCCTGATTCTCCTCTAGGCTTTCTAGTTATATGAGCAATTAACTTCCCCAAATAGCATAAGCCAGTGTAAGTGAAGTTCTACTTTATTTTCAACATAAGGAGTCTTGAAATATCCTCCAAGGGAGGAGGGAAGATCTGGTGCTGTAACTGAACTTCTCAGGCCTGTGTGTAAGGTCATGTCTATCATCGTCATTAAACCAGATACATCAATATTAAATCTATTAAAGAGTCTTAAGATTATCATTCTCCCTTAATAAGATAATGATTGAGGTTAAGAATGGAATTCCACTTTATAGCAAAAAAAGAAAATGATTTTCAAAAAAAAAAAAGAAAAAAAGAAAATGATTTTCTCAAAAAAAATTTTAAAAGATTTATTTATTTATTTGAGGAAGAGAGAGGGATAGGAGGGAAGAGCAGAGGGAAAGGGACAAGCAGACTCCCCACTGAGTGAGGAGCCTGATGGGGGGATCATTCCTACAACCTTGAGATCATGACTTGAGCAGAAAGTAAAGTGTCAGGCTAACCAACTGAGCTACTCAGGTACCTCTAAAAAAATTTTTTTTTTTTTAGTTTATGTTTCACCCCAAGTTCCCAAATTTTTACAGAAGAATTGGAGGAAAACAGTTTTGCCAATCCCTGTGACCTATCAGAAAACAACTATTGGAACAGTTTAGGCTTCCGGAATAAAAGAAGGATCTGGCTTTCGGAGCCCTCACGTTACTTCTGAACATACTTTCTTAGGCCCCGTACCCTGAGTTCACCCAGAAGAGTTCCTAACAGACAGCCCAAAATGTACTGCTAGATTTTTAAAACTTATAAGCAAGAAGTATATTTCTATCACTTTTTATGCAAGGGTATAAAAACAATTTAACCTCTACTTTTAAGAGTTAATTTGGGACTTCCTACCTAACATAATTGCAGTTTCAACCTCCCCCAGAAATGTGTCTTAAACCCATCAATCAGAAATTTTCTGAAAGCACCAGTGAGGTAATCTGTCACATTGGCCCTCTCCATCCCCCACAATGGAAAATGAGGTAATCCACCTAATAAGACCCCTGCCCATCCCTACAATGGAAGGTGATCTTGCCTGAAACCATCTTTTCTTTTGCTACTTTCCTACTCCACCCTCCTTTCCATTTTGTACAATTCCCTGGACATCCCCTCTACTTACCAGATAGAATGATGCCTGATTCATGAACTGTTTAATAAAGCCAATTACATCTTTAAATTAAAAAAAAAGTTAATGTGACGATCTGATCCGTAAGCTTTGGTTTATAGCTTAAGAGGTGGACTGAGGGAGTGCCTGGTGGCACAGCTGGTTAAGCATCTGCCGTTGGCTAAGGTCATGATCCCAAGATCCTGGGATCAAGTCCCACACTGGGGTCTCTGTTCAGTGGAAGCCTGCCTCTTCCTCTCCCTGCCACTCCCCCTGCTTGTACACACTCTCTGTCAAATAAATAAATAAAATCTTAAAAAAAGAAAAAGAGGTGGACTGAGCATATATGTTTCTGTCCACCTTTGTCAAAGTCTTACTATTACTTTTAGGAAACATAATTTATTACAAAATAAAAGATAAAGAGAATAAAGCGTAACAACTTTAAACAAAAAGAAAGGGTGCCATCAGTGGAACAGGACATTCCAGAAGTCCCAGGAAGACAGGCAAAGGAGATGTTAGCCAATTAACCAGAGACACAAAAACAAAAAGAAAACACCCACAGCCTAAGACACTTGCAGAGTAAGTGTGGGTATTCCCTATGAGCCCTAAAAAGAAACTTCAAAGGCAGGACTTAGCATATCCCATCCCCCTGGCTACAATTAAAGAATGTAAAAATACAGGGCAATGGATCTGATTAATTAAAGAACTGCTCTCACAAATAGCTGACGAGATATCCTGACTGTCCCTTCACCCAAACTAACCAACAAACCAGACGGAGGGACGGACACACACACACACAGACAGCTCAACAGCTTTTATTCTCCTGTCAACTGTTCTTTAAACAAAGAGGATTTTGACATTTCAACTACCTCCATTTTGACCTCAAATTTCTTGAAGTTCTTTCCGGCTTATCTCTTCACTCAGAGAAAAGACCCTATAGGCAAAGCATCCCCTTAAGAGAACCCAAACTATACCCACTACCCCCCAAGCAATAAGGACTGCCCTGAGCCAGCAAGACCCCACCCATGACTGACCCCAAGAAAATGAACAACTTGACCTTCACCATCCACTTGCAGGTACCCACCACACCTCTGTCCCGTAGTATTTTCTTTATATAAACCCAGAAGTTAAAAAAGGGGGGGGGGGGCTCAGTCTGTTAGGTTAAGCAGCTACCTTCAGCTCAGGTCATAATCTCAGGGTCCTGGAACGGAGCCTGGCATGGCATCAGGCTCCCTGCTTAGGGAGGAATCTGCTTCTCCCTCTTCCTCTGCTCCTCCCCCTCACTGTGCTCTCTCTTTCACTCTCAAATAAATGAAATCTTTTTTTTTTAAGATTTTATTTATTTATTTGACAGACAGAAACACAGCTAGAGAGGGAACACAAGCAGGGGAAGTGAGAGAGGGAGAAGCAGGCTTCCCGTAGAGCAGGGAGCCGGATGTGGGGCTCGATCCCAGGTCTCGGGAATCATGACCTGAGCCGAAGGCAGTCGCCCAACCAACTGAGCCACCCAGGCGCCCCAGAAATCTTTTTTTTTTTTTTTTAAGAAGCTTCAATATTCACTTTTACTATTTGTAAAAAAAAATTAAGGTATCAGAATGCATATGGTATATACTGTGATCTTGGTTTTGCACACTTTTCATGTGTTTTACATTCAAATAAATGAAATCTTTAAGAAAACCAAAAACAGGGCACCTGGGTGGCTCATTCATTGAGCATCTGCCTTGGCTCAGGTCATGATCCCAGGGTCCTGGGATCCGTCCCACATTGGGCTCCCTGCTCAGTGGGAAGACTGCTTCTCCCTCCCCGCTTCCCCTACTTGTTCCCTCTCTCACTCTCTGTCAAATACATAAATAAAATCTTTAGAAAAAAAAAAAAAGGAAAACCAAAAACAACAACAAAACCCTAGAAGTTGTATTTTTGTCACGTTAGAGGCAGTTTTTGAAATATTAGTAGTCGGCTGTCTCCCTGGTGTGGGCCTCACTGAAATAAACTCCTTTCTTGTTTCATCACCACTCGTTTTTCTGATGTCAGATTTTGTCTGGCTAGCGGTTGAACCAGGCCTGTTTGGGAGCCCCAGAGCCAGATGCGCTAGCATCCCAGTGCCTGGCTACATTCTGACTGGAAAGGGCTCTAAATAACAGTGCTGGGGCTAGGAAGAGGAGCTGTCACTGAGTTAAGCTGAGGTTTCAAAATCAACAGAGAGGGTAGAAAAGAAAAGCAACTCTTCTCCAAAGCAAACCCAGAGCAGAATCCTCCCTTACTTGGCAGTGGCTGTGTCAAGACTGAACCCTGGACACCTGCACATTCTCTGAACTGTGGCATACCCGAAGGCCCCTCTTTCTTTGGAGTGTGGTCTGCCCAAACCTAATTGCTGGCTTCTCTGGTTTCTGGACTCAATACTCTAGGGCACCTGGGCCATGGGGGCCGGCCCTATCATGCTTTCCCTACTGAACTCTGGTGCTCGTCTACCTCCCCTCCCCTTTCCAATGCTTGCCTGGAGCATGTGGAGTTTGCACATCCTTTTTGACAACTCTATAGGGTCTAGGATACCTTTTCTGGAAGCTAGCTTCTGTCATTGATTTGGATTCCCCAGCCATCCACCATGCTTAGTCTCAACTCTCTTACTTGGTATGGCTGCTCCCAACATGTCACAGGTCTGGTTAATTCTGACATCCTTTTATCCTGCCACCTCCCCTATTCCATCTCTCCTCCTCCCAGTCAGTTGGTACCTTCACAACTTCATTGCTTCGTGCTCAGTTAAAGCCATGTATTTCATCCTAAACAAAACTTTACACCAGAAAAATACAATAGGGATTTAAAGTCAGTTACTGAACCCATTTCTAAATTACTGTATTATGTTACAAGGGCAACAGTCTAAGACCTAGAAGAGCTAAAATTCTACGGTGAGGAAGAGAGATTTTCTTTTTGCTGATTGCAGAAAACTATCATTAAGTTTACCCTGAAATTATTGAAAGAAAAAAAAGTAAGAAAGCAGGAAACAGGCGGCGCCTGGGTGGCTCAGTTGGTTAAGCCACTGCCTTCGGCTCAGGTCATGATCCCGGAGACCCGGGATCGAGCCCCACATCGGGCTTCCTGCTCGGCGGGAAGCCTGCTTCTCCCTCTCTCACTCCCCCTGCTTGTGTTCCCTCTCTGGCTGTGTTTCTCTCTGTCAAATAAATAAAATCTTTAAAAAAA
>PITA01000382.1:146044-213612 GCA_004023965.1 Spilogale gracilis | reverse complement strand
ATACTGATAACTTAAAAAAAAAATACTAATGGAAGGGGACCTGGGATCGAGTCCCACATCGGGATTCCTGCTCGGCGGGAAGCCTGCTTCTCCCTCTCTCAGTCCCTCTGCTTGTGTTCCCTCTCTAGCTCTGTTTCTCTCTGTCAAATAAATAAATAAAATCTTAAAAAAAATACTAAGGGGAGGTTAATTTACATTTTTCTCTAGCTGAACTGGCAGTTTAAAAAATATTCATTGGATTCAGGAGACTAATTTCACAAAAACACACTAATATAACAAGGCCTCACATCAAATCCCATGATTCAGTGATTCTGTGGGTCTATGGCCTGAAACAATAATCCACAAATATACAGTTTCCCACTCATAATCAGTACCTTTTTCTTCTATTTAAGAGATCATAAAGTTGTCCACAGTAGATTTCATAGAAGCTGATCCACACGAAGAGGTGCCTTCTTGGCTGGGAGACTTCTAGTTGCCTGAAGATATCTTTGGCAGCCAGAGCATAGAGTCCTGGGTTCTGATGAGTTCCTATCATGGTATAGGTCTTCCCAGCACCTGTCTGTCCATAGGCGAAGCAAGTGGCATTGCCTCTAGGGTAAAAAGTCATTTGTATAACATATATACTAAGAGAAATGCTAATCTCCACAGATTTTTCATGACAAAAGTCAGAAACAAAATCCTGTTTATAGATGGTAAAATTCAGCTATAAGCATACAATCCTTTAAGGAGAGGCAGGTTTTACATTATAAAAACATAAGAAGAAGAAATATTCTCAAAGCAGTACAGGAGTTTTTTAATAGCAATTTTTTTTTTTATGGAACTGGTTATACCATAAGGACTCTATGCTCTAGAGAATTTGGGAGAAGATGTTGCCTTAATCCTTAAAAGCAATTTTGATGAAAGAGTAATAGAGAATTAAATACAATACAATAAATAATGGAAGACCATATGATGAACAGGGTGGTGGTACTGGCTACTCATAAATATTAAGTAAGTTTGGGCAGAGGTAAAAATTAGTGTAAGCAAAATATTTGAGGAAGGACTTACAAAAGGGCTTTTTCAAGGGCCTCAGTTTTCATTTTAATTAATAGATTAGTGGGTTACTTGGCTTTTAAGATCCCTACCAGCCCTGACATCATGTGATGCTAAGTAAGAATCTTGCCGGTAGGTGGGTATGTACATGGGCATGAATGTGAAGAACTGCAGAGTAAGAGGTAGAGAGAAGAGCTGGGAGACTAACCTGCCAATCACATGTTTTCAGAGGAGCTAGAGGTCAAGATAATCTGAGTACCAGAGGTCCAACTATGAAGTACAGGATAGAAATTGACCATAAGTACGCAGCTATGGGGCGCCTGGGTGGCTCAGTTGGTTGGGCTACTGCCTTCGGCTCAGGTCATGATCCCAGAGACACGGGATCAAGTTCCATATCGGGCTCCCTGCTCGGCAGGAAGCCTGCTTCTCCCTCTCTCACTCCCCTGCTTGTGTTCCCCCTCTGGCTATGTTTCTCTGTCAAATAAATAAAATATTAAAAAAAAAAAGAAGCTAACTTAAAAAAAAAATAAGAGAGTACAAAGCTATTGCAGACTCTTGAACAGGAACTGCATGGGTTAATGATCAAAGTAGCTTCTTGCACCAAGAAGAAAAGTCTATGTACAGACACAGAGGTAGGGGGATACTGGAGGTGGCAGAGATATGGAACATGAAGAAAGGAGCCTGAAGCCAGAAATAAACCAAAGAACAAGTAAGAGGACAAGAGCAAAGGAACCATGGAAGTGTGAGAAGAAAGAGATGGTATCTAACCCGATTTAAGCTGCTTAAGCAGAGACCAGTAACTGCTTGTCTTCTGAATCCAGGCTGCTGGCTGGGTAGGCACTTGAACACACTGGCAGAGGCACAGGGGAGGGTTAAAGGAGGAAAATGTGAACACACTAAATATTTAGCAGAATGAGATTAAAGAATAATATCTACCTTATTTTCTGAACTTTTTTTTTTTTGAGAGAGAGAGAGAGAAAGAAAATTCGAGTGGGGTAGGGGTAGAGGGAGAGGGAGAATGAGAATTCCAAGCAGGCTCCAGTGCAGAGCCCAATTTGGGACTTGATCTCAAAACTGTGAGATCATGACCTGAGCAGAAATCAAGAGTCAGAAGCTTAACCGACTGAGCCACCCAGGTGCTCCATCTTCTGAACATTTTATTGATGAGCTTTTTGAAAAAACACAACAAATATGGGTATGAAAAATCTCTTATTATCCTTTGCAGATAGATACATTTAATTTGTACCTCTTTTTAGAAAAGATTTATCTATTTATTTTAAAGAGAGGGAGAGAGTGCACGGGCATGTGTGCATAAGTTGCTGGGGGGGGCGTAGGTAGAGGGGGAGGGAGAAGGAAAGAAACAGAATCTCAAGCAGACTCCCATGGGCAGCTCAACCTCACCACCCTGAGATCATAACCTGAGGCAAAATCAAGAGTCTGAAGCTCAAGTGACTGAACCATCCAGGCGTCCCTGCACCTTTTATTTTTTAATTGATACTGTTCTTTTTTTTTTTTTAAAGATTTTATTTATTTGACAGAGAGAAACACGGTCAGAGAGGGAACACAAGCAGGGGAAGTGAGAGAGGGAGAAGCAGGCTTCCCACCGAGCAGGGAGCCTGATGTGGGACTTGATCCCAGGTCTCTGGGCTCATGACCTGAGCCGAAGGCAGTCGCTTAACCAACTGAGTCACCCAGGTGCCCCAATTGATACTGTTCTAACATTGAAATTCTAATTTTAGAAACTTGGGTCCCTTAAAAAGCACCCCCTAGATTTGGAGGAAAAGAAATCGAACCTGAAAGGTATTTCACTTTTTCAGCCTGCTCAGAATTAAAAAAAAAAAAAAATTAATAATGCCTACAACAATAAAAAGAAAACAACAACAACAAAAACCACTAGGTAAATGAAGTTATCTGAATGGCCAATGACCATTTGAAAAGATTCTCAGGTGCCTGGATGGCTCAGTTGGTTGGGCTTTGGCTTGGGTCATGATCCTGGAATCCCAGGATCAAGTTCCACATTGAACTCCCTGCTTGGTGGGGAGTCTGCTTCTCTCTCTGACCCTCCCCCTTCTTGTGCTCTCTCTTTCTCTCTCAAATAATAAAATCTGAAAGACGAAAGAAAGAAAGAAAGAAAGAAAGAAAGAAAGAAAGAAAGAAAGGAAGAAAGGAAGGAAGGAAGGAAGGAAGGAGGGAAAAGAGGGAGGGAGGGAAAAAGGAAGGAAGGAAGAAAAGATTCTCAATATCATTAGGCATTCAGGAAATTCAAATTCAAACCACAATGAGATCAAGTTACATGCCAAAGAGATTGGCTAAAATAAAGAAGACTGAGAATACCAAATAAGGTGAGGATGTAGAAATGCAATTCACAGCACCCCTCCTTCCACGCCCTACTCCTGTCCATGATCCCTCTCAAATGAATAAATCTTAAAAAAATAAAAAGGAAAAAAGAGAAAGAAATGCAATTCACATATATCACTGTTGGGAATAGAATATGGGTGTATGGAAAACTGTTTCACACTTATAATCACACACCTATACTATGACCTAGTGATTCCCTTTCCAGATTTCACTCAAGATAAATGAAAACATGTCCAAGAAAAAGACTTGTACAAGAATGTTCATACAGCTTTATTCATAATAGTCTCAAACTGGAAATGACCCAAATGTCCATTATCAGGAAATTGGATAAATTGTGGTATATTTATAAAAGGAATATTACTCAGCAATAAAATCTATGGATATACACACAACATGTACTAATATCAAAAAATATGCTAAGCCAAGCATAAAAGAACCTATAGGGAATGATTCTATTTCTGTAACATTCTAGAACAGGCAAAACTAATCTATAGTGACAGAAAGCAGGCCAGTGATTTTACAGGACCTGAGGGTAGAAGTGGAGATTTATTAAAAGGGGTCACAAGAGAATTCTCTGGGGTGATGGGAATGGTCCATTATCTTGTTCGAGTAATCTATTGATTACTTAGATACATACAACTACCAAAACTCATCAAACCTAATACTTCTTAAGATCTGTGCATCTAATTGTATGTGAATTATACCTCAATATTTTTAAAGTTATAAAAATTATTTTTAAAAAGTCAAATTACTCTGGAATCAGTGACACCAGTAGGTTGTTTGCCATTTTCTGTCTATATGTGCCTATAATTTGAATAAACACCAGACATCCCTAGTACCTTTTTTGGTCCCATTTAATGTTTATTAAGTGTGAATAATTATTTCAAAATTTAAAAAAATATATCTATAAAAAATAGATGATAGGCACTTATCTATGCCACTCCAATGAAAAAATAACTGAACTATAGATAGGCAGAATACATAATTCCTATTATCAAAAGTTCACTCTAAACACTTAAACCTTTTTATTCTGAGGCCTTTGATGAAATTATATTGTTGACAACTTATATTTTTGCTGAAAACTTCTGAATGCTCGGTAAATCCTATAGAGAATGCACTCTTTAGAAGAGTCTAAATTCATCAGATTAAAACACAAATTCATGTCTAATTCAAAAACTGAAAAGCATAAATGATATTTATAAAGAAATCTGTTATGGAAAACAGTATGAAGCAAGAGAAGCAAATAATGACTATCATACCCATTGAAAATGTGCTGAATGAGTGGGTGAGTTGTCTTCATGTATACATCCCGATTGGTGCATGCTTCACCAAAGACTTCATCAAAATAAAAAACATGCTGAAAAAGAAATGTAATTTTTATAGAAAGAAACATCTTCTGGATTTTCTTCACCACCATTCTAGTTAACACATAATAAAGGTGCACATATGTTTTTTTTTAACTAATTAAGTAACTGACTAACTTAGAGATAAATAAGCAATCAAAAACTATCAAATGACAGGGCCACCTTCTGCTTGAGGATCTCTGTAGACATGTTCTTATAATATAAAAACTAAAGCACACAATTTTTGTTCTTCCTTAAGTGAAGTAAATTGATGAGTACTGAGTGAGCCAATCCTTAGGTCCAGGGGAAATGAATTCTATAGGGATTATCCTCACAGCCCAGCTAGCACCAGCATATTTGAAACTTGGGGGAATTCTAGAGAAAGACTTCCATTTCATAGGTTACATAGCTGAGCTTTTCTTTCCTTTTTAAAAGATTGTACTGATTTGAGAGATAGAGAAAGAATGAGCAGGGGGGTAGGGGTCGCAGAGGGAGAAGCAGACTCCCCATTGAGCTAGGAGCCCAACATGGGGCTCAATCCCAAGACCCGGAGATCATGACCTGAGCCCAACACAAACCCCTGCTAAAGCAACTAAACCACCCATGCGTCCCCATAGCTGAGCTTTTAATTCCATGAACATTTAATGCTCAGTTGGTAACATGTATAACTGCAGTAGGTACTTCAAATGGCCCAAAGATACAGATATCACCCCTCTCTTATCCCACCACCCCCACCTAAAGATGTGAATCCAGACAAGTACACAAATTATTCTAAGCTAGAAAAAAATTGAGAGATAAAGCACACGTGGAATTCAAAGGAAAAACATATTCCTTCTGATTGGGAAGGACATTATCAAAAAGACTGCATACAGAAAGGGCCAGGGGTGGGAGAAGGTAAGAAGAATTTAAGAGGTAGAGATGGAGGCAGGAAGATACTCCAGCCACAGGGAAAACGTGAGCAATGATCAAATCGGGAAAGCGCAAAAAACGTTTAGGGAACAGAAAAGATTGAGTGTGGTTGAAACATAGGATCTCAGTACTAGAAAGGTGAAACAGAAGGCTAGAATAATGAGTTAGGATTACGTTGGGTGTGGGTATTGGGACACCAGCGTTAAGAATGGAATGTTCATATTTAATTTAGCAAATAGTGGGAAGACAATAAAAAGCTTTGCAAAGGAAAGGGGTGATCTGAGCCATTTTACTGGAAGATTAATCTGGCTTCACAATGTGAATGGACTAAGAACAGGGACACTAGTAATCCAGTGGTGAGTTAATAAGGGTCTAAATTCGATGATGACAATGAAAATAAAGAAGAAATGGATGCATGAAAAATTTAACAACTGCCTGGATATGCTGGGGAGAAAAGTAGTCCAAGATGATCCCCAAATGAAAAATCATGATAATCTGGAAAAAGATAGAAGACCCTATTAAACTGGATCTGTAAAGCATTAATTCAGCAGACATAATAATTTGCATAACTTAGAGGCTATTGGCAGCCCAACTAATTCTGAATAAAAAATCCCAATTTCAAGCCTGACTGTAGCATAATAATGGCAGTCCATATACAATGAATGAGACATGAGGTCCTTTCTCCTGCTACCTCTAGGGTGTGCTCAAAATATCCAGTCAAGGGAAAATCAGCAAAGTGAATTTGGGCCAATTTATTGCATGGCTCATTCTACCCACGTTTGATTCTGTTCTGTGTACCATTACATTAGAATAGAAATTTGTAAGGTCACCTTAGCAGAAAGTAGAGCCACAAAGTTGAATTTATCAGTTAGAAAATATCACCAAAAGCTAGAAGGTAATGAATCTGTGCAGCATAACAAAGAGATATGTGAGCTTTTAGGGGTATGAAATTTGTGATAGTATTTTAAGCATAAAATGTTTTTAACTGTCAAATCTGGGTGGTAGGTACATAGGAGTTCATTGTATTTTTTAATAAACTTGAAAGTGGCAATAATAAAAAGTAAAATATATTTCTAATTTTTGGGGCATTTCTCAGGAAAATAAGAAAAAAATGAACACAAGTAAATGCAGGAATTTTTAAAAATTATCTTTTACTTCATTGAGTATATGGCCATCCCTTCTCTTCTATGAGTGCCTGTGAATAACCTTAGCTCTAGATTAAATACCTTAGAAAACACTTACTGATTAAAGGCATTAATATCTTTCCTTCCAATAGAATTTATGTACTGATTTTCCCAGTACTTCTGTAAATATCCTTCATGAAAGATATGTGAACATGCAAGATTATTATAATTAACATATATTACATAAATGTAATAAATGCTAACACAAGATATCTAAATATATATATATATTCCATAAAGTCCTTTGCATCACATATATTTCATTTGATCATACTTTATCAATTAGGTTAGATTAATACTCACTTTAGCGTAGTAATGATCGGAGTTCCATAATTTATTTTTTAAGTAAGTTTTTTCAGATTATAAAAGTAATATATATTCATAGAATAGCTCTGGAAAGATAGACTTAGAACAGGTAATAGTGTTTCAAGGAGAAAATACAATTAGCAGGACACTTTTCACTGCATACGCTTTAAAAAAAATTTTTTTTAAAGATTTTATTTATTTATTTGACAGAGAGAGTACAAGCAGGGGAAATGGCAGACAGAAGGAGAGGGAGAGGGAGAAGCAGGCTCCCCGTTGAAGCTGAGCAAGGAGCCTGATATGGGGCTGGATCCCAGGACCCTGGGATCATGACCTGAGCCTAAGGCAGACATTTAACAGACTGAGCCACCCAGGCGCCATATGGCATACCCTTTTGTATGTTTTGATTTTGAAATAGGTGAATTCATTTTACTCAAAAGTTTTCATTTTTTATATAAAAACATGCTGATTATAGAAAAAATTAAAAATGTGGAAAGCAACAGAGAAGAAAATCAAATTATCTATAAATTGTACTATTCAGAGATAGTCACTGTTGGCTTTTTGATATATTTCAGTACCATCTCTTTTTTCTATATATATATTTTTTTTTAAGATTTTATTTATTTGATAGAGAGAAACACAGCCAGGGAGGGAACACAAGCAGCAGGAATGAGAGAGAGAGAAGCAGGCAGCCGGGTGTGGGACTCAATCCTGGGACTCCAGGATCATGACCTGAGCTGAAGGCAGGGGCTTAACCACTGAGCCACCCAGGTGCCTCTCTCTATATATTTCTTTCTTTTTTTTTTTTTTTAAAGATTTTATTTATTTATTTGACAGAGAGAGATCACAAGTAGGCAGAGAGGCAGGCAGAGAGAGGGGAGGAAGCAGGCTCCCTGCCGAGCAGAGAGGCCAATGCGGGCCTCGATCCCAGGACCCTGAGATCATGACCTGAGCTGAAGGCAAAGGCTTCAACCCACTGAACCACCCAGGCACCCTATATATATTTATTTAAGAAGCTGGAATGAAATATATACAAATTTGTTTCCTTGTCCTTTCACATATTGATACAAAATTTAATGGTAAGTAGGAAAGCATACTGCATGTATATTATCATATACACAAGTAACAAAAGAAGATTTGAAAGGATAGGATATTTAATTAAATGGATACATAAACCTAGTGTTTAAATTCCTGAATAAGTTTAAAGATTAAAGCCCAAGAAATCTAGGATCAATATTTATTTTCTAGGTTTGCTATGAACTTCCCTTTTCTTTTCACTTAAGAAAAGGGGGTAAAAGCCCTCTCAGCACTTGTATTATGGCATCGATAGGTAATGCCTCTGACCTATGAGAGCAAAGGTCCAAAGTTCAAACTGCAGAGACAGTGCTATGAAAACTATGGGTGTTCAATAAGTATTGACCACTGGTAATGATAAAGAAGTAAGGTTATTATGTTTTTGGATAATGGAAAAATACAAAAGATAAGACAATGCTTCCTTGGGGGAATTAAGGTGACAGAAGCATCATTAAGGACTTCTTGGGTAGATGGTGACTAGACAGGGTTATTACTATGGTTATAAGCAGATATGGAACTAGATAACATTATAACTAATTGGCATTTAGACCATCTTCAAAATAAATACCTCGACTGTGCATTGATCAGCAGTCAATAAGGCTGTTAAAGTGATTGCGTTGTTTATACAGTGGCCTAGTAATTTAGTGCCCACAGAAACACTCAGTGGATTACTCTGAACCTTGCTGTGAAACCCGATTTTGATAACCATGAAAAAGTTGAACAATGCATGTATAAAGGAGGGGGAAAGTGTTAACAATTTGACTTCAGTGTTAACATATGTATTCCAGGAAAGTAAAATCTCAGCTAAGGTGAAATGCTAGCACAACATTACTTACCACTTTTTTTCCTCTCTACCAATCACTGGGTTTTGAGGCAAGAGAGTGAGAAAGAGAGAGAATAGTATTATGAATATAATATGAATGTCTAGAAAGGCAGATTCAGAGTAAGAAAGACCTGAATTCTGAAATCTTAACATCTGGTAGATTATCCTCTGTTTTAGATTATTTACAATTGCTTCATAATTATAAGAGTACCTAGATTACGGTACTTTCCATCTATGTGCCTGCTGCTTCCATAGGAGACTGAAGAGTTATCGCAAGGATATCTAGCTGCTTGAAAGAAGTTCCTTTTAATACCAAACCCTTTCTCCTTGGACTTTCTGTGATCTTTCTGGCAGGTAGTGAACATTTTCTTATGTATCTAAGTTACTAGTGTTTTATTTAAATCCTTAGATGTTAGATGTAAAAGTGAAATCATAACCCTGCATTACATTTACTCACTATAATCTACCCTATACAAAGTAGCCTGTTCAAAAGCCCAATTTCCACCCAGTTATATGTAAGCCCCCAGAAAGCTGAGAATCAAAATAAGCACTTGAGTGGCAATCTGGAGCTTTTCTGCTTGAAAACATATCTGCCATCATTAACTCCAATTTACACTTGGAAGAGTAAATTCACACTGTGAGAGACAAGCAATAATTGTGACTGACTGAGGGATCACTTTAGAGTCACTTTGGGGGCATACACTCAGTGACTAGTCCTATCTACTGCCAATTCGCTACATTCTTTTTATCCCCTCAGTCCCCACTTTTGCCAAAGAGATATAATTACATTCTTGTAAGATGTGTGAAGTGGATGTATGATGCAATTCTACTGTCCTAGAGTGCAGAAATTACGTTATTGTTTCTCCCATTGCGCTAGATTTTTTTTCAAAATGAAGGTCTAGGGTATTAATGATTTATATCAGGAATGAATACCAACACCCAAAGCAGAAACTGGATTTTATAGAATTTGTACATTGTCATTCAAATAAAAGCAAAAAATCGACAAACTTGATAATACTGGTTTCAAATACAAAAGGAAAGCATCATACCTGCAGGATATATTGTGTAAGGTCAACTGCTTCTTTCTTCTCATGAACAAGTAGAGTTTCTTTGTCTTCTACAGTAATAATATTAATTTCTCCACGACGTACCTCCCTCATGCCTAGAGGGCGTTTCCGAACACAAACTCTGATTTTCTCCATCTCCGTCCAAGGATTCTCTTTCTCTGAGGTGTTCTGTCTGATACATATTTATAAGTGGGCTTTAATTTTTAATAATAGGATAAGGCAACTCAAGAGGTCTACATATATATTGTTATTTTATATACATTACATTTAGCATATATACACACCTTATACATATTATGCATAAAACTTTTTCAGCATCAACACTTTAATATGTAACTTTATACATACTAGCTATATAGAAAATTCTTTTATTAACTAAATCCTCTTGATTACTTCTATCTCTACCCCTAATCCAGTCCATCCTTTGTCCTGCCAACAACAACAACAACAAAAAAACCCCAAAACCCTAAGAGTTGCTTTAGCTCTAAGGCTTTTGTGTTTGGCCTCCCGATGTGGTTTTCCAAAAAACCCTTAATGGTGGATGTTTTCTATATATATCCCCCCAAATCAGGCTGGTTAATCCTCAAAATCAAACACAGCATGTTGCGAACACCCTTCTTCCTCTCGATCCAATTATTCTTACACATTTACTGTTTTTTCTCTTTCTTGAAAAAAGATTTTATTTATTTGAGAGGGCATGAGCAGTGGGGAGAAGGATAAACAGACTCCCCACTGAGCCGGGAGCCCCACGCGTGGCTCGATCCCATGACCCTGGGACCACTACCCAAGCTGAAGGCAGATGTTTAAATGACTGAACAACCCAGGAGCCCCCGTTTACTGTTTTCTTGACCATTCAATCTAATTTCTTTTTTTTTTTTTAATCCTACCTGGGTTTACTAAATACCTTGAATTAGGTTGTAGGTTTCAATGTACTTTTCCTCTGTTTCTCCTAAGTATATTCTGCTCCTCCCTTTGTCTTGTTTTACTTCCTCTTTTTGTCCACCTGATATGTGTTTGTTTGTTAGAACACAATCCTGTATTTCTTCTTCCCAGGACAATTTTACCACGGGTGCTGCCCACCACTATCACTTTCCTATTCAGATGCATTTCTTCTCTGGCTCTGACTTCAGTGAACTTATCAACCTTAACAGCTATTTGATGAAATATTCCTCGAGCTAGGGCTACAAAATTCATCAGGTTTACTTACTGCACCCTAAGAGGATATATATGCATATCTCTAACAACTGACCATTTACCTATATAGAGATTCTGCTCAACCTAAGAAACATAGGATTCTTGAAAATAGTTTACCAGGATCAATACTTTTGGTCCATATACTAAGGATGTCTTAGGCAAGACAAATTATTCCCTTCCTTTACACTTTAGAATTCGATTAATAGCCCTAAAAAACCTTTGTAATGGATTTTACACAGAATATTTCACTATATAATTGTTTCATATCAATTTTAATTTTCTGAGCCCCTCAACTGGTCAGAAAATTACTTTTTGCTGGGTTTTAAATTAGTAAAAAGGAGCAAATAAAATTTCTTATATATTGTTTTTACCCTGATGTTGGGGTTTTATAGGTTTGTTTGTTTTTTTTTTTAAGATTTTATTTATTTGACAGAGAGAAACACAGCTAGAGAGGGAACACAAGTAGGCGAAGTGAGAGAGGGAGAAGCAAGCTTCCTCCCAAGCCGGCCAAACCCAGAACTCTGGGATCATAACGTGAGCCAAAGGCAGAAGCTCAGTGATGGAGCCACCCAGGTGCCCTACAAATAAAATTTCTAATATATATATATATATATATATATATATATTAGATATATAAAAATCTAATATATATATGATATATAAAAAGTATATATATAAGATATATAAAAATATATATATAAGATATATATATATAACAGATAGTTCTAATATAGACCATAAAGGACTACTTCAGGCTTTTTAAGCGTGGGGAGAGGGAGAGGGAGAGGGAGAATCTTAAGCAGGCTCCATGCTCAGCACAGAGCCTAGCACAGGGCTTAATCTTACAACCCTAAGATCATAACCAGAGCTAAAATCAAAAGCTGGACACTTAACTGACTGAGCCACGAGGCGCCCGACCATGTTTTGTTTTGTTTTAACCAACACTCAGCAGACTTTAGCCCACTGAGCCACCCAGGTGCCCAATAAATAAATCTTCCAAAAAAAAAAGTGGATGATGAGCATATAGGAGATTCATTTTTTCTTCTCCTTTCTTCTGCATATGTTCCATTTTTTTAAATAAGAAAAACAAAATTTTATTTTTTTATTTTTTATTTTTTTTTAAAGATTTTATCTGACAGAAACACAGCTAGAGAGGGAATACAAGCAGAGGGACTGAGAGAGGAAGAAGCAGGCTTCCCGCAGAGCAGGAAGCCCGATGTGGGGCTTGATCCCGGGTCTCCAGGATCATGACCTGAGCCGAAAGCAGTCGCTTAACCAACTGAGCCACTCAGGTGCCCCAGAAAAACAAAATTTGAATGCATTATTTTAACAAGGGCCTGTGTCAAAATCTCTAGTTATTGGGTATTACTTCTTTAAAAGATTTTATTTATTTATTTGACAGAGAGAGAGACAGAGAGATCACAAGCAGGCAGAGAGGCAGGCAGAGACAGGAGAAAGCAGGCTTCCCGCTGAGCAGAGAGCCCAATGTGGGCCTCAATCCCAGGACCCTGAGATCATGACCTGAGTCGAAGGCAGAGGCTTTAACCCACTGAGCCACCCAGGTGCCCTCTAGTTATTGGGTATTATTAATAATCTCATCGTATAAAGCTAATCAAAGAGGACAGAAAAATCTTTTTCAAAAGTGACTAGGGATTTGAGGATGGGTCATGTGGTCAAAAGAACTGGTTTTCCAGGTCAAGGGGCAAAAAAAAAAGAATGAATGTTCTTCTGATAAAGGCTCTGGGTTTTGTTTTAAAGATTTTATTTATTTATTTGAGAGAGAGAGGTAGAAAGAATGAGTGGAGGTGGGCAGAGGGACAAGCAGACTCCCTGCTGAGCAGGAAGCCTGACTTGAGGCTCCATCTCAGGACCCTGAGATCATGACCTTGACCCAAGTCAGATGCTTAACCAACTGAGCCACCCAGGTAACCTTAGAAGGGTATGGTATTAATGCCCAGTATTCCTTAGAAGAGATTAGCTGTATCTTTTTGACATGAAGAGTTAGATAGCTGGGGTTAGGTCTATTTAAGATCTCTAAATGCATTAGACTTTTACTAAATTCTGAGACCAGGGGTGCCTGGGTGGTTAGATCAGTTGGGGATGACACCTCAATGGAATAGCTTTCACTTATCTCTTATTTCACTTATCTCTTAACCCATATGGTTGTCTTCCCACTCACTCCCCCTAAGAGTCTAAGAG
Organism: Spilogale gracilis; assembly: GCA_004023965.1. Classification (NCBI taxonomy): domain Eukaryota; kingdom Metazoa; phylum Chordata; class Mammalia; order Carnivora; family Mephitidae; genus Spilogale; species Spilogale gracilis. The sequence goes on along the minus strand of PITA01000382.1, from coordinate 200,126 downwards.
CCCCCACATATCCTAATTACCTTTACATCTAGAATCAGACATAGAAGAGGTGGTACGTAATATGTGCCAAATAAATGAAATAGCAATATTTAAACTAAAATATTCATTCTGTCTAAATAAATAGTGCTGGGGTGCCTGGGTGGCTCAGTCGTTAAGCATCTGTCTTCGGCTCAGGTCATGATCCCGGAGTCCCAGAATCAAGGCCTGCATGGGGCTCCCTGCTCGGTGGGAAGCCTCCTTCTCCCTCTCTCATTTTTCCTGCTTGTGTTCCCTCTCTAGCTGTGTTTCTCTCTGTCAAATAAATAAAATCTTTAAAATAAATAAATAAATAAACAAATAAATAAATAAAGTGGCATCTTTATTTATAAATAATTCCAATTTAAATTTTTATACGTTGTTCAATAGAAGACTAATCAAGAAAATATTTGTTCTTTCAGCAGAGCTAACCAATAGGACAGCAACAATTCTGGCTTTGACAGTCACGGAACAATCTAGTTCTCTAACAAAAGAAGAAAAGAGTACTATATGCTCTGTGCTCTGCTAAATGAAATAAAGTTTTCAGAAACACTATAAAATGCACTAAGCATTTCAAGTTATAAGTACTTTAACCTGTAAAATTGGGTTTTTTATTTTTTGGAGGGAATAAGAGAACTGGTTGGTTATGAGATCCTCTGAAACCTTACCCAATGTAATTCCAGATATAAATATACACCTTGTTTTAAGGTATGACTAACAGGCTTTAAAAAATGTGGCTTAAGAATGTATTTTGTTTCTCCATAACTCACCATGTATAACTATGAAAATAACCACACAATAAATATATGTTATTTTTAAAAGAACATGCTTTCTATTATACCAGTGCTGGTATTAGGAATTATTCAATATTTCAGCTCTTAGGAACCTTATTTCAACATTTAACTTAAAGCACTAGGTGAAAATAACTTACTGTCACCCTGACTCTAAAGTTAAACTATATCACAAGTGTCTTACTCTTTTGCAATCACCAAAATCATATGCTCTTGTGGGACTGGAATCGAAGAAAGCACTCAAAATCAGAACCATATTTCAATGTGCGCAGGTAAGCTAATTGCACGAAAGACCTACTTAATTCACATACATGCTCTTTGTTTTTAACTAAGTTTTATGTCTCCTGGTTGGCTGAAGTGAATTTGATAGCCTTAAAAAAATCCTGGAATACACACACACAGGCACGCACACACATTTTTTTCCATTGCAGAAGGCTAGTTAACTATTTTACCTTCAAAGATGCATTAGATGTATCATGTTACACTATAATAAATAATAGAAATAGGTCTGCTAATGGAATAATAGCAGATCCTGGCAAGTAGCAGCTGTTTGACATACATGAACAATATCATCTTTCTCCCATCTGGAAAGTTCCAATTCCTCATGAACTTTCCCCCATCGAGGTACTTCTATTTGTTGCAGGAACTGTTCACTCTAATCTGTAAATAAGGAGTAGTTGCTCTCAGTCATTGAGAGGCTTGCCCTTGACTGAGGTTACCCTCTCCCCCACCTCAAAAAAGATAAAAAATAATTACCTGATACAAGAATGAGGGATTCCATAGTTATACCCTGAAACATGAGAGAGTCTTTGAATAATGGGACTATCATAATCCCCTAGGAGTGGAGAAAAGTGATTCGATGAAAAGAGTGGAGTGTTAGTTTCTGTTTGCGCATAGGAACCAGCAGCTGCAGCACTCAAAATTCTCGCTTTTGTATGGTAGTGGGAATTATCTGGCAGCACGTGCTCCAACACTTTTAGGTAACTACACTTCTGTTCATTTTCAGAAAAATCTGATAAACTGCACATTTCAAACCCACTGTTGTTGGCAGCTCTGTCTTTGTTGTCAGCAGGAGAATCAAAATGCAGTTGCCTGCGAGGGCCAGATCTGGATTCCCGAGGCTTACTGCACAGGCTGTTTGTCTGAAGAGGATGCTTTGGGCTACTGACCGCTTTATCTTCTTCCTGCATAATTTTAATGATCTTGATAAGTTGGAAGAGACGTTTGCGATCGTTCATGTCATGGACTCCCAATTTGGAGTAGTCCTTCATTGTAACCTTGGCTAATTCATCTATTTTTTGAAGGCCAAGAGCAGTAAAATGAGGATAATACTGTGCAAGTTCAGCTTCACAAAGACATTCATACAACCAGGATGTCATTTTTGTGAATTACTTCTATAAGTTCTGGAAAGGGAAAAAAAGCCATTTACTTGAAATATAGTATAATTATTTCTTCAAAAATGAAAATCACAAAATAAACATGCAGAAAAATCCATTCTAGCACACCAAGTTTTCAAATATATTTTCTTCTGAAATAATTAAACAGCACAGTGCATAAGCAAAGATGCTAATGATGCATTTGTAATAAGAGATGTAACTTTTTCATCTGCTTAATACAAATGGAACTTCAGTTGCATATATACTCAGGTACATGCACGTACACACACAATGCAAGTCACTTACTTATTTCTAGGGAGTTCCTTACAACCTTGCAATGTCTACTTAACACATGCCACCAGCTAGTGAAACCTTGTTCCCAACCACTGATTGTAGCAGGACTAATTTTAGATGTTCAAGTTAATGTCAAGGCATGTTGCACAACTGTTTCCTATGATTAATGAACAAAGGCTAAGAACTCTTTCAGAATGGAAAGCAGAATTAAATAGCAAACCACAGAACTGATATAACTCAGGACATCACATTTGTATCTGCTGAGTACTGATAAAAGTTTGTTGAATAAAGAGGTAAAAACATCATTAATTCAGAATCTAATTCAGGATCTCAGATAATTCTAAAAGGTAGGTGAAGGCAGGTGGCTGTAGATGTTAACTTGTACAGAATATGAATAAAATAATTTACCTAGGATAAATAAATAACCTAGGTAAGTAACACTATGGTCAAGATTTTATATGGTTGCTGAAGCACTTGCCTAGCTCAGTCAGAAGAGTATGTGACTTTTGATCTCAGCGTCATGAGCTCGAGCCCAACACTGGGTGTAGAGACTACTGAAAAATAATAAATAAACTTAAAAAAATATTTTGGAGGTGCCTGAGTGGCTCAGTTAAGTGTCCAAACTCTTTATTTTTTAAAAATTTATTTGATAGAGAGATCACAAGTAAGCAGAGAGGCAGGCAGAGAGAGAGGAGGAAGCAGGCTCCCCGCTGAGCAGAGAGCTGGATGTGGCCTCCATCCCAGGACCCTGGGATCAGGGCCTGAGCCTGAGGCAGAGGCTTTAACCCACTGAGCCACCCAGATGCCCAAGCGTCCAACTCTTGATTGTGACTTAGGTCATGCTCCTGACAAACGGTTCACAACCACCTTGGCAGGGCGTCTGCTTGAGATTCTCTCTCTCTCTCACCCCCTCTGTCCCTCCCTCACTTGCATTCTCCCCTCTCTAAAACAAACAAAATCTTAAAAAAAAATTAGGTGGTTGAATACTGAAATACTTAAAAAAATTTTAACAAGGTATTTAATAAAATACTAATAAATGATGTGTTAATAACACATAATCCTGGTGTGTTACTAAAATCAGGACCCTGAGGAACTCTCCACACCACTGTTCAAGTTCATGAAAATATTAAAAATTACATTTTCTTTCTAAAAACTGTTTTATAATTCAGTTTTAAAAATTCAGTTAATTCTTGGTAAAGCTTTACTGTTTTTCATTTTAATTTATATTTTGTCTGCATTCTAGGAGAAACACAGTTCAGGGCCAGATCATAAAGGTGATTAAAGTAACTTGTATAATTTGAAGGAAACACTACTTAGGGTAAGGAAAAACGCCAAAGACGCTACACATGCTAAATGCATTCTGCCCTTTTCCATTAATGGAATATTTGGGGGAGTCGAGGAAAGCCACCAGTTCTTCGCATACCCTTTCACATCAAGAGGCAGTGTCTTTTTCCTCCCATTGCATCTCGGCTGGCTTTGTGACTGTTTTGCCTGACAGAATGTGGTGGAGCCACACTGTGTGACTTCCATACCCAGGTGTCAAGAACCCTTGCAGCTTCTGTTCTCCTGCAATTCATGTGAAGAAGCCCAGCCAACAGCCAGCATCAAACTCAGCCATGTGAGAGAAGACATCTTAGACTATTTAGCCCCAGTGGCACCACCAAATGATTGCAGCCACATGAGTGACCCCCAGTGAGACCAGAATTATCTAGCTAGGCCTAGTTCAAATATATGACTCACAGAACTGTGGGCAATTAAGTCAGTAATTGTTTTAAACCACTTAATTTTGGGGTAGTGTATTACATAGCAGTAGATAAACTAGCATAGGAGCAGCGTTGCAGTTAAGTGTATCTTTGCCTGAAATGTTCTGAACCCTGTCTCCTAAAATGAGTTAAGCTCATCCTTTCAAAATAGTTAAATAGCTCTCTGTCCCACACTCCCATGAAGCCTTTCATTTCTCATCCTCTTCTACCATTTTACCATCAAGCACCCTATGAGGTAATTGAATCAGACCACTAATCCCTTTATTACTGTTTTCTTCTACCTGGAATATCTATCTTTTCCAAGAAAAACCCTATTTATATTTTTCTTCTGTGAAGTTTGCCCTAGGCAAAGGATTACTGATATTTCCTTTGTATTTCAGTATTAACAGCAGCTAATACTGTTGAGCATTTATTATGTAGCAGACACTGTTCTAAGTTAACCTTCAAGCAATCCTATGAAGTAGATACATGTGCAATCTTCAAGTTACTTATTTAACATCTATGAAACTCATTTTTCTCAACTGTTAAGTGGGAATGTAATAGTCCCCACATCGCCTAGATTAGGATTCAATGAGAAAATACTTGTAAAACTCTCCACATAATACCTGATACATACTCAGTGCCCCGTAAGTGTTGGTAGTTATTACTACCATGATTTCTTTTTTAAAAATTTCATTTATTTATTTGACAGAAAGAGTTCAAGTAAGGGGAGTGGCAGGCAGAGGCAGAGCGAGAAGCAGGCTCCCTCTGAGCAGGGAGCCCGATGTGGGGCTCCCTCCCATAACCCTGAGACCATGACCTGAGCTGAAAGCAGATGCATAGCCACCCAGGTGCCTCATACTGTGATTTATTTTTGTATTACTTATTGTCACCTAGCACAGAAACTAGAAAAGAATAAGCCTTCAGTGTTTTGGTTGTGTTATTTCCAAGCAGTTTCACTTCCTATGACTCAGAGCAACAACAGGTTAAGTGCTATGCAGTCTTCTTAATTTCTACAGCCTATACAAAATCCTGTATATCACACACCCATTCCTTTGGTGACATACCAAACTCTGATTACCATGACCTCTCCTGCATCCCTTAATCAGTATATGAAAGACTAATGTGTTCATGTTGTAATGCTTGGATACCCCATGATATCATGCGAGAGAAAGATGCTAGAGATAGCTGCAATCTGGATATGCAGATTAAAGCAGCCGCCGGCATACTTCCACATAAACTGGCATGCCCTTCTGAGCCTTAGTGTTAGCTTACATTCTTTAATTTTTTTTCTTTTTTCAGTGCAAAAAGGTGTTTTTATTGAAGCACAGGTACAGGACCCATGGGTAGAAAGAGCTGCTCTTTTGTTTTAAAATTAGATATGCTTTTTTGGTATCACATTCCATTTTACAAAGTTCCAACCTCCTCCTCCTTTTGCGGTAAACATCAGAATCACCCTAAGAACTTAAAAATATAAAGATACTGAGTTCCATTTCAGATGCATAGAAAAACAATAAAGCCAAAAAAATCTTCCCAGGTATTGAGCAGGACAAACATAAGAACACTGAAAAAGTTCCCCAAGTGATTATTTTCGTCTACTGATCTCTATCAAAATTATAAATGCAAATGCACTGAACCTCAATTCCATATCCAGAAACTTATCCTACAAATATTGTTTACAAGTACAAAATGACATAGGTAACAAAAATTATTCACTGTAGCATGCATATATATATATTATATATACACACTGGTATATGCATATATATATGTATATATATATGTATATATATATGTATATATATATACACTAGCAAAGAATTAGTATAGGGGGGCGCCTGGGTGGCTCAGTTAAGCAGCTGCCTTTGGCTCAGGTCATGATCTCAGGGTCCTGGGATCAAGCCCTGCATTGGGCACCCTCTGCTTCTCCCTCTCACACTCTATCTCTCAAATAAATAAATATTTTTTTAAAATTAATATAGGGACTGGTTAACTAACAGTAACCCATTAAATGGAATACTATGAAGCAATTACACAGAATAAGTAAACTCTCAGTGTATTACTGAAGAAAAAGTAAACTCTCCAATATATTGAAAAGTGACTAAAGCAAGGTACAAAACAGTCTGTATGTTTGTAAAGGTTTGTAAAGGCACTACTTATTAAAGAGAAAGAGAGATAACTATTTATGATAGATCTATATATTTGCTTATCAGGCATAAAGTATCTCTGATAGGGTGCACAAGAAAGTAATAGTATCAGTCTCTAGGGGGAGGGGAACTAGTTGGTAGAGGGCAAGTGTGGGAAGGAGATTATTATATACCAAAGATGCCAGTAGCTATTACCTTTCCTATTGCTATTTCTATTTCGCTCTGGTCTCCATCACCCAGAGCAGGACCTAGAACAGCTGTTTTTTAGCTTTTGAAACTATGTGGCTGTATAATTTATTTTAAAAATATATTTCTAAATCCATCTAACTTCCTCCCTCCCAGCCTTCTCAAATTGACCTGATACAACTATGTGTTACTATTTTGGTGTTTGTCCCTCTATCCTTTTATTTTTTTTAATGCATTTTTTTACACTGTATATAACATTGTCCTCCTAACCATATTGCAATATACCTTATTTAACACAAGCTTTTTCATATGCTGTTTGTTACAGCCATTAAAAACAATTCACTCAGTTATAAATATTTGCTGAATAGATGAATTACCTCAGGGAAGATGTGATTTCTCTCTCCAAACTTCTATAGTGTTTCGATTGTAAAACTGATAAAGCACTTATTAACAGACTCATATATATTTCTTTTTGCCAGCCTTGTTCTAGAGATGATGTAAGGTGGCTCTTCCTTATACTATAGTGTGAATTCTTCAGGAGAAATGTAATAGGATCCGCTGCATCTAGCACTTGAGCTGGAAAGTATGTAAGAAGTATTTGCTGAATGAAAACAATCTGCTTAGATAGGACAAAGAACAAAAGTTCTGCCATTTCTACTTTTTAACCAAGGCAACTACAGGATTACAACACTGCATGAAGCTTGCTTATGTGGCTGTGGAGCCATTTTCTCTGTTTCCTAACTCTCTATAGGTCCCACCACCCAAAGTAATGGGGAAAAGCTCAGGGTCCTTGCAACCTACAAGAGCCTGATACCAACACAATATCTTTACCAACGTCACCTTGAACACTTCATATAGTTAAAAAAAAAAAACATTTTATGTAACAAGAATAATCATATTGTTTCAGCACTTAGTGCACAGTCATACTACTTTGATGATCTGATTAAACTAAAATTTATTATTATATTTTATGCCAAGAACTATGTGTAAGTCTTTTACATAAACTATTTTATTCAATCTGGCTAAACCAGAATTCCATCTGATTTTTTATTTTTAAAGATTTATATATATATTATTTAATTGAGAGAGAGAGAGTGCATGAGCAAGCATGAGCAGGGGAAAGGGCAGAGGGAGAAGCAGACTCCCCACTGAGCAGGCAGCCCAACATGGGGCTCGATCCCAAGACCCTGAGATCATGACCTGAGCCCAAGGCAGATGCTCAACCAACTGAGCCACCCAGGCACCCCTGTTTTTTTTTTAAAGATCTTATTTTAGAAAGAAAAAGTGTGCATGGGGGGAGGGGCAGAGGAAAGTGGAAGAGAGAATCCCAAGAAGACTCCCTAAGTGAGGAGCCCTTCATGGGGCTCAATCTCACCACTCCCAGATCATGACATGAACAGAAACCAAGAGTCAGACATTCAACCAACTGAGCCAACCAGGTGCCCCAAGATTATTGTTTTAAACATGTCAGTAGACTACCAGAGAGTTTGTTTAGTAGTAACTAATATAGCAGAAGATAACTAGATTAGGAGTCAAAGAAATCCAGGACCCAGTCAAGCTCTACCAAGACTCAGATGTGATACATGGTTAAATTATTTAATGTCTCTGGGCCTCTTCAAGTTTAAAACTAGAATAATTTCTACAGGTATTGACTTAGATATATTAAAGTACTTGATACATGTACTGAATGTATAGCAGATTCTGTAAAGCACTCATTAACTGCTTGATAAACAGCAAGCACATTTTAAATTATAAAAAACTTCTGGGGTGCCTGGGTGGCTCAGTCGTTTAGTGTCTGGCTTCAGCTTGGGTCACAACCCCAGGGACCTGGGATTGAGCCCCCAGTCCAGCTCCCTGCTCACCAGGAAGGCTGCTTCTCCCTCTCCCACTCCCCCAGCTTGTGTTCCCCCTTGCTATCTCTGTCAAATAAAATCTTCTAAAAAATAAAATATAAAATATAAAAAATTTCAAACATCGGGGCGCCTGGGCAGCTTAGTCAGTTAAATATCTGCCTTCAGCTCAGGTCATGATCCCAGAGTCCTGGTACTGAGCCCCACATCGGGCTCCTTGCTCAGCAGGGAAGCTGCTTCTCCCTCTCTGCTTACCAGTCCCCTACTTGTGCACTCATTCTTTGTCAAATAAATAAAATCTTAAAAAAATTCAAACGTCACAGAAATAAAATCCTACCATAAATTTCCATATTAACTACTCCTAAATTCTTAAATTATCAAGATTTGCCATACTTGCTTCCTCTATCCTTTCTTTCCTTTGCTGAAACAAAAGTAAATCCCAAATATGTCATTTTATCTCTAAATTCATTTTTTTCAAGATTTTATTTATTTATTTATTTGACAGAGAGACAGAAAGAGAGAGAGAGGGAACAGGTAGGAGGGAGAAGTAGGCTTCCTGCTGAGTAGGAAGCCTGACGCTGGGCTCCACCCCACGACCTTAGGATCATGACCTCAGCTGAAGGGAGAAGTTTAACGACTGAACCACCCAGGCACCCCCCTAAATTCATTTTTAAATGGACACTATTTTAAATGTATACCTAATTAAAAATAATTCATTGGTTTTTTTTTTTTAAGAATTTATTTATCTGACAGAGAAAAACACAGCTAGAAAGGGAACACAAACAGAGGGAGAGAGAGAGAGAAGCAGGCTTCCCGCGGATCAGCGAGCCGATCTGGGGCTCGATCCCAGGGCTCTGGGATCATGACCCGAGTAGAAGGCAGATGCTTAATGACTGAGCCACCCTGGCGCCCCCATTAGTTTCTTATATTCAGTCCATAATCTAATTTCCTCTATTATCTCAAAAATATCTTCCAAAAATATTTATCTTTATATGTGTATATTTTTATCAAGGTATAATTAATAATGCATTTTCAGGTGTACAATATAATGGTTCAACATTTGTATATATTGCAAAATGATCAGAAGTCTACTTATCGTCTGTCACCATAGAATTACCAAAACTTTTTCTTGTAATGAGAACTTTTAAGACCTACTCTCTTAGAAACTTTCAAATATGCAGCACAGTACTATTAACTATAGTGGCCATGATGTACATTACACGCTATAACTTTTAACTGGAAGTTTGTACTTTTTGACTCCTTTTACCCATTTCATCCAACCCCACAACTCCTACTGCTGGCAACCACCAATTTGGTCTCTGTATCTATGAGTTTGGTTTTTGTGGTTTCTTTTAGATCCCATAAATAAGTAAGATCATAAGGTATTTGTCTTTGATTTACCTCACTCAGCATAATCCTCTCAAGGTCCATCCACACACATGTATGCATATATACTACTTCTTTATCCATTTACCCCTTGATGGACATTTAGGTTGTTTTCATTTCCTGGCCATTGTAAATAATGCTGCATATATCTTTTTGAGTTAGTGTTTTTGTTTTCTTTGAATAAGTCCCCAGAAGTGGAATTGCTGAATCATATGGTAATTCTATTCTTATTATTTTTAAAGATTTATTTGAGAGAGAGAGAAGAGGGGATGAGGAGACAGAATGCTTAAGCAGACTCCTCCACTGAACATGAAGCCCTACATGGGGCTCTATCCTAGGACCCTGAGCTGACCACTCAACTAACTGAGCCACCCCGGTGCCCCCTATTTTTATTTTTTATTTTTGAAGAATCTCCATAGTGGTTGTACTAATTAAGATTCACACCAATGGTGCACAAGGACTCCTGTTTCTCCACATCCTAGCCAGAATTTATCTTTTGTCTTTTTGATAATAGTCATTTTAATATGTGTGAGGTGACAGCTCAATGTGGTTTTGATTTGCATTTTCCTGATAATGAGTGATATTAAACATCTTTTCATGTGCTCCATCTATATGTCTTTGGAAAAATGTTCAGACCATCCACCCACTTTTTCTTTAGATTGTTTATTTTACTACTGAGTTGTAGGAGTTCTTTATATATATATGAGATATATTATATATATAATATATATGATATATTTTATATACATATTGTATATATATATTTTATATATATATGATATCTGTTTTAAAGATTTTATTTTTCAGAGAGACAGTTCAAGCAAGGGGAGTGGCAGGCAGGGGGAGAAGCAAGCAGGCTCTCCACTGAGCAAGGAGCTTGGTGTGGGACTTGATCCCAGGACCTTGGGATCATGACCTGAGCCAAAGCAGACCCTTAACTGAGTCACCCAGATGCCTCTCTTTATATATTCTGGATATTAACCTTTTATCAGATTCATGATTTGCAAATATTTTTTCCCACTCAGTAGGCTGCCTTTTCATTTTATTGATGGTTTCCTTTGTTGTACAGAAGCTTTTTAGTTTGATGTAGTCCTACTTGTTTATTTTTGCTTTTGTTGCCTTTTGGTGTCAAATCCAAAAAATCATTGCCAGAATGGACATCAAAGAGCTTACCACCTATGTTTTCCTCTAGAAGTTTTATGGTTTGAGCTCTTACTTTCCATCCTTAATTCATTTTGAGTTTATTTTTGTGTATTTGCATGTTGCTGTCTGGTTTTCCCAAAAATAAAATATTTATTTTTAAACATTTATGTATGTATATATGTATATATTTAAAATTTTTCCTTTTTTAAAAAAATATTTTTTTTATTTATTTGACAGAGAGATAGATCACAGGTAGGCAGAGAGGCAGGCAGAGAGAGAGGGAGAAGCAGGCTCCCTGCTGAGCAGAGAGCCCGATGTGGGCCTCGATCCCAGGACCCTGAGAAGACGACCTGAGCCGAAGGCAGAGGCTTTAACCCACTGAGCCACCCAGGCACCCTAAAGATTTTCCTTTTAAGTCATCTCCACACTCAATGTGGGGCTTGAACCCACAACCCTGGGATCAAAAGTTGTGTGTTCTACCAACTGACCAAGGAGCCGCTAAACATACATATTTTAAGATTTATTTGAGAGAGAGAGCGCACACACGCCAGTCGGGGTGGTGAGGGTGGAAGGACAGAAGGAGATAGGGAGAGAGAATCATAAGCAGACTCCCTGATGAGCACAGAACCAGGAGCTGGATGGCAGGCTCAATCCCACGACCCCAAGATCATGACCAGAGCCAAAACCAAGAGTCAGATGCTTAACCAACTGAGCCTCCCAGGTGCCCCCCAACATATTTATATATATAGTTTTTTTTTTAAAGATTATATTTATTTGAAAGAGAGAGGATGTGAGCAAGGAGAGGAGCAGAGGAGAAAAAGCCAACTGAGCATGGAGCTCAAGGCAGGGCTGGATCTCACCTAAGAGAGATTATGACCTAAGCTGAAATCAAAAGCCCAACTCTCAAACGACTGAGCCACCTAGGTGCTCCTAAACAAATATTTTTAATATATCTTTTTACAAAAATATTTTTGTTTAACTCTGAATCTGAACAAAATCCACATATGTAGTTGTTCTGTCTCTTATGTCTTTTACCTTACAGAGCAGTACCCCAGCCTTCCTTTTTTTTCTATTCCTTGACTTGTTACATAAGCCAAGTATGTTCCAAGTATGAGACATTTATACTAAAACAAAACACTGTTCATTTGAAATTCACTTTTAACTAGTGTCCTGTTTTGTTTTGGCCTAATCTTGCAACCCTATATTAGAATCAAGTTCCACATTTCCACATTTCAGGAACAAATATTTCATAGGTTTTACCATGTGCTTTAAAGTGCATCACCATCACATCAGCATATATGCAAATGTCTGTTAGAATTGCAGCCTGCAGCCTGGTTCCTTCATTGTAAAATTCTCCCATCAGCCAATTAATCCAACAGTTTCATCCAAGGATGACTGCTACCTGCCTCAACTATTTCATGAAGGGTTGCCAAATGATGATTTTCTGAATATATCATTACTAGTGGAATTTTCCTGTAAAGAAAACCTTTTTGTTGACAACTAGGGCTACCTGATTATCCAAAGTAGAGTTTGTACATGAAAGGAGGAGTGGTACCTAATGAGTTCCTTTAGGATTTGGGTTTTGCTTTCTTTCAGGGAGTGGGTGCTTTTAAAACTTCACTATTAACTCATGGGTTTTTGTTTTTTAAATATATACTCTAGGTGTTTCAATTACCTTAGTCTTTGACAGCTTCATCTTGTATATTTCCTGACCAAAACCTAAAATTGGCTTTCCTCCAAGAAACACATCTCTCAGGAGCTGCCAGTGTCCTACATCCAACTAAAGATTATGCATTCAAGTCATAAGCACAGAGGGCCTGAGTATTAGGGAAAGAAGGAGAGCAGGAATAGCTCTATACAGCCACAACTAACCAGCATGGTCACTACTTACTTCATATTTGAGTTACTGAATATTCTCTCTAGATCAATTTTCAACTTCAGTGTCAACTTTAAACAATTTGTTTTGGCTTCTGGAAATATTTATTAAGAAGGATTTTGAGTATTTATACATAGGGCCCACTCACATTCAATGTCACAAGTATGCAAAATTCTCCTTTGCATACCCAGAATCTGCTAGGTCTCAGCTGTTGGGTAACAATCAGAAATAGTCTTGGAAGAAATTCACTTGGCAGAAATTCAAACTTTCTTATCCTGGTGTTAGAATCAACTGGAAGGAATACATGCAACTTTATACACAATTAAGGAAGTTCATTCACATTCTAGGATGTGGATAAGATCCAACTATTTCACATTCTCTCTCAAACTCTCCATTCATCTACCTAAACTATGTAACTTTATCCACCTAAATTGCCTGAAACTGAACTTGGAATCAGATTAACTCTAGATCATCTAGCTGTGTAAACCTGGGCAAAGTCAGTTTCTCTGAGTTTCATTTTCTGCTCTCAAAGGATGCAGTAAGATATTTATGTAAAACTAATTTGAAAATTGTAAAGTATTCCATAAGGATGGGGCCATGTGCTCTTTAGCACTGATCACTGTGCATGGCATTAGGAAGTGTTGGCTACCTGATTAGATAAAAATAGATGCACTATATGAAGACTTTTAACATTGTTAAGAGACAGTTTCTATTATTTGGTGAAAAATTGAATATATAACATAAATCAAAAGGTAAGGGATAAGAGATACTAGATATAATTGCAAAACACACTAATTAATAGGAATAGTATGTGCAGGCTTCTATTAACTTCAAACTATTTCATCGGGGCGCCTGGGTGGCTCAGCTGGTTAAGCGATTGCCTTCAGCTCTGAGCCCCACATCTGGCTCCCTGCCGGGCAGGAAGCCTGTTTCTCCCTCTCTCACTCCTCCTGCTTGTGTTCTCTCTCTGGCTGTGTTTCTTTCTGTCAAATAAATAAATAAAATCTTTAAAAAGACAAACTATTTCATCAATGACAATTGTACAAGTACTTTTCTTTCACTGGCATAGGTAACATAAATGTCTGGTTGTACATATAACATATGTATAAGTAGTATATGTGTATATAGTAGATGATGCTATATATTAAAAGACTAACACTTGATACAAATATAAGTCATATGCATGTGTGTGGTCTTGTTTTTCTTTTCTTTTCTTTTTTTAAAAGATTTATTTGACAGAGTAAAACCCTACTAGAGAGAGAACACATGCAGAGGGAGTGAGAGAGGGAGAAGCAGGCTTCCCACTGAGCAAGGAGCCTGATGCGGGGCTCGATTCTGGGACTCCAGGATCACGACCTGAGCTGAAGGCAGACGCTTAATGACTGAGCCACCCAGGTGCCCCTTATTTTTCTTTTAATCAACTTTACTTATATATAATAAACTAGACCCATTTTAGGAGTATAGTTCTATGAGTTTTGACAAAATACAATCAAGATAGTCCCACCAATCATTTCTAAAAGTTCCTAATACACTCTTGGCAGTCCTATCTCCTCTACCCTGGGCCCAAGGTAATCACTGACCTGCTTTCTGTCACTACAGATGAGTTGTATTTTCTAGAATTTCACATTACACAAAATCATACAGTGTCATTGTTATTTTAAATCCATGTAACATACAGACAAGAGATTTTCAACTGTGTAATTTTTCTTTCTTAGGCCTTTGGAAAAAGTTAAAATGATACCAGTTTTCTAACTTTTTTCACTGACCTAGATGATATCTGCTAATAAAGGAAGACATTTCTTAAATCAGTCTAATTTTTTTAAGTCAACCTGAGAAAACAAGGAGTTAATGAAACTAATATACATACAGTGTCAATGACTTGGAAGAAATATTCCTTATAAAAATTATCTGAAGCAATCCCATGGGTAAACTAGATATATATCTATATGTATATCTATATATAAATAAATAATTTTAAAGACTTTTTAAAAAGATTTTATTTATTTGAGAGAGAGCGTGAGAAAGCACTCTAGTGGTGGGTGAGGCAGGGGCAAAGGAGAAAGTAGATTTCCTGCTGAACAGGGAGCCCACTGGGGGGCTCCATCTCAGAACCCCAGGATCACAACCTGAGCCAAAGACAGCCACTTAACCAACCTAGCCACCCAGGTGCTCTGGATATATATTTCTTAATTTTTTAAAAAAGATTTTATTTACTTATTTGACAGAGAGAAACACAGTGAGAGAGGGAACACAAGCAGAGGGAGTGAGAGAGGGAGAAGCAGGCCCCCTGCCGAGCAGGGAGCCCGATGTGGGGCTCCATCCCGGGTCTCCAGGATCATGACCTGAGCCGAAGGCAGTCACTTAACCAACTGAGCCACCCAGGTGCCCCTATATTTCTTAATTTTTATTTTAGAGGTGGGGCAAAGGGGGGGGATGGACAGAGGGAAAGGATGAGAGAGAATCCCAAGCAGTTTCTACACCCAGCACAGAGCTGGTTGCAGGGCTGAATCTCATGACCCATGAGATCATGACCTTAGCAGAAATCAAGATCTCATGACCCCGGGATCACAACCTGAGTTGAGGGCGGCTGCTTAACTGAATGAGCCACCCAGGGTCCCAGTAAATAGGACATTTTTGCTAAAAGAGTTCTGTCTTCTACATCAAGGGGGAGACAACTGAGTAACTAACATGAACCCAGAGTCAGGTATTAGTATTTCAAAAAACCTGAAGAAAATATCAGAATCTACTGTTATCTTCACAATTCTATAAGCAGACTATTCAATATGCATAATAAACTTCCTGATGGTTATAAAAAAGTAGAAAATCTAAATATAAGGTCTATATATTCCTTGCTAATCAGAAAAACTGAGGGAAAATGGCCCAAGTTCAAAAGCACCCAAGTTATTTTTAGTTTCTCAAATGACATCACATATACTTGAACTATCAAAGAAAAAATAGGAATAAACGGTCAAAAAGTCCCTCCAGGACATCATTAAATTCTAACAAGTTTATTGAGATATAATTCATATACCATAAAACTCACCCATTTAAAGTTTTTAGTATATTCAGAATTGTGCAACCATCACCACAATCCAATTTTAGAACATTTTATCACTCCAAAGGAAACCACCACCATTAAATTTTAGATAATACATTAACATCTAAAAGGGAAAAGCTCTTCCCCTAAAGCGTTCACTTCTATAATTATCAAAACCAAAATTAACTATAGAAGAAACAGAGAATGTACTGAAATTTTCTGTAGAAACTTTAGCTGTGGGGGCGCCTGGCTGGCTCAGTCTGTAGAGCATGCAACTCTCAATCTCAGGGTCTTGAGTTGAAGCCCACTTTTTGAAAAAATATTTTATTTACTTATTGAGAGAGAGAGAGAGAGAAAGTGAGAGCATGAGAGGGGAGAAGGTCAGAGGGAGAAGCAGACTCCCCACGTAGCTGGGAGTCAGATGCGTGACTCAATCCCAGGACTCCAGGATCATGACCTGAGCTGAAGGCAGTGGCTTAATCAACTGAGCCACCCAGGCGCCCCTAAAGCCTACTTTAAAAAAAAAATGCACATGCTTAACACTTATTTAGACTCTTCAAGTAGAGGATGAAAATCTCAAGAGCTTCACTTGAATAAATTAGAAAGGTATAATGAACACGTTCTAAGTGGGTGTGAGGCCATAGTTTTTAAAAAGTAATTCAGGGGTGCCTGGTTGGCTCAGTCAGTAGAGCATATGACTCTTGATCTTGAGACTGTAAATTCTAGCCCCATATTGGGTATAGAGATTACTTTAAAAAAAAGAGAGAGAGAGAGAATAGGGGCAGCATGGTGGCTCAACTGGCTGTCTGCCTTGAGCTCAGGTTATGATCTTGGGATCCTGCTCAGCAGGGAGTCTGCTTCTTCCTCTCTCACCATCCCCTGCCCCGACTCCTGCTCTCTCTCAAATAAATAAGATCTTTAAAAAAATTAAAATTTAGGGGTGCCTGGGTAGCTCAGAGGGTTAAGCCTCTGCCTTCAGCTGAGGTCACGATCTCAGGGTCCTGGGATTGAGCCCCACATCAGGCTCTCTGCTTGGCAGGGAACCCGTTTCCCCCTCTTTCTCTGCCTGCCTCTCTGCCTACTTGTGATCTGTCAAATAAATAAATAAAATATTTTAAAATTTTTATTTATTTGAAAGTGAGAGCACAAACTGAGGGAACAGCATAGAAGAAGCTTCCACTGAGCTGGGAGCCCAATGAGGGGCTCAATCCCAGGACACCAGGACCATGACCTGAGCCAAAGACAGACACTTAACCGACTGAATCACCCAGGCGCCCCTCCTTATATATTTTACATAAAATAAGTCTGTTTAGAAAAAGAAAAAAAAGCCTGACTCAGTTGTACATGGACTTCAGAGTATCAAATAGTCTTTGTTATTTTGATAATGGTTAATTAAATAATTCCTCTTTAAAAGTTATTTATTTATATTATAAAAATACAATGAAGAGGAAAGCAAAATATGGCTTTGGGTAGCTTTTATAGTAACTGAAAACATGCATGTGTTCATAATCTTTTCAAAAGAATACTCAAACTGACTATAGAAAAAAATGCATGTTCCCAAATTAAAAAAAATTCTCTCCATTCATCAATAAAATTTCAAATTATTTATTTTTAAAAATATTTTATTTGAAAGACAGTGAGAGACAGAGCACAAGGGTGGGGGTAGGGGTGGGGGAAAGGAAGCAGTCTTGAGCCACATGCAGAGCTCGATCCCACCACCCCGAGATCATGACTTGGGCTGGAGGCAGACACTTAACTGAGCCACCCAGGTGCCCCCAAATCTCCAATTATTTATGCTAAGCAACTTCTGAAACAACTAAGAGTTCATAAATGCCAGAAATATCTAGATCATTTGAGAGGAAATTAAAAAAACACACAGCCACACAATAAACAGAACTTAAATGTAATAATTCTATGTAGAACATGACAAAGTCCTTGAAATGACTATTAAATTTTGGGGAACTGGGTGGGTCAGTCAGTTGAATGTCTGCCTTCAGCTCAGTG
The DNA here is from genome assembly GCA_004023965.1 of Spilogale gracilis. NCBI lineage: Eukaryota > Metazoa > Chordata > Mammalia > Carnivora > Mephitidae > Spilogale > Spilogale gracilis. The sequence continues at coordinate 182,279 of PITA01000382.1, read as the reverse complement.
CATGCTCCCAAGATCCTGGGATCGAGTTCCCCCATCAGACTCCCTACTCAGCAGGGAGTCTACTTCTCTCTCTCTCTCCCTCTCATGTTCTCTCTCAAGTAAATTAAAAAAAAATCTTTAAATGAACATTAAATTTTAAGTAAATATTTCTGGATGGAAAAGCTGTTCAAAGGCTCATTTAGCAAGTTACATTTATGAAATGTGAAAGGATAATATCTACTTCTAAATATGATTGTATTCTATTAGAGAAAAAGTTCTTAATGAAATGGTAGAGAACATGGTTCTTGAGAAAAAGAAAATAGAGAGGCAATGAAGCAGGTTATCTTCACCAAAGGAAAAGAAGTGTGGAAGAAAAGAACAGAATAAATCAGAGAAGGCAGAGCTATGGAGAACTTTCAGAATCAAGAATAATAGGGCTAAATCAGTAATACTGAAAAAGCTTGGCATTATCTTATGAAGTTGAGTGTTCCTATATCATAGAACCAAGCAACTCAATTCCTAGGTACACACCCCACAAAACGTTTGCACATGCTTCAGGAGGCACATACAAGTATGTTAACTGCACTCTTCACAAGGGCCAAAAGCTGAAAAGAACCTGAATGTTACTGGCTGAAAATAAATAAATTAGGATATATACATCTAATGGAATATTACACAATAGTGATAAAAGAACAAACTACAGCTATACTCGGTAATTTAACAAATCTCAGAAACATCATGAGAAAAATAAATCCTAGAAAACTTTGTTGTTATTTATAAGGTTCAAAAGCAAGCAAATCCAATGTATTATTTAGGCATCTAAACACAAAATGTAGAATAGTGGTTACCCCGGAGGAGAGAGCAGGGAAATATGCAATAGGAGGAGACCAAAGGGAGATCATATGTTAGTTCTTAGATATTTATTCATTGTGTATTATGCTTTATAACCTACATATGTGTTTCACACTTACTCTTTGGCATGCACCATGTTGTATTTCTATAAGATTTTTAAAAAAGAAAAGAAAAGGAATTCTACAGCTAGCCAGGTCAATAGAAATCATCTAGTCAATAGTCGATCTAATCTAGAATATTCGGCCCATGGATTTCTTTGTACCATGCAGTATGGCTTAGAGTGTTTAAATTTTTTTTTAGAATTAGTTGCACTATTTGAAAATCAAAGCAATTAAAAATAATCCAGTTTCTACTTTTCTTGAAAATTAAAAGATAGTTACATTGGGCCTACAATAAGTTAAGATGAAAACTGAGTTGTATCTGCTCTCTTTAGAAGAGCGTATACTACCCTATACACCATGGTCTCTGCTCTTGATTCCTTTATGCCAACCAACCATTAATTGGTTACCCTGTGGGCATCTGAGTTTGAGAGCCCGGATGTCCAACACTTTCCTTTTAAGTGGTAACTAAAGCGCTGAATGATTGACTTGCCCAAGGTCATATAGCTTTGGTAGGCTATACCTCCAAGGCCTCTTCAAACATCTTATTATCCACTCTCTATATACTCAACTGTGTATGTTTTAAATGAATAGGCTGTGCTTCAAAGTAAGGGACTACGAAGGAAGGTCAGTAGGCATTAGAGCGTATTATACTCTGTTATTATAGTAGTAAGAAAATAAAAGGACTAAAATAGTTTTTTTTTAATTTAAAGATTTTATTTATTTGACAGGGAGAAACACAGCTAGAGAGGGAACACAAGCAGGGGGAGTGAGAAAGGGAGAAGAAGCAGGCTTCCCGCTGAGCAGGTAGCCCAATGTGGGACTCAATCATGGGTCTCCGGGATCATGACCTGAGCCGAAGGCAGTCGCTTAACCAACTGAGTCACCCAGGCGCCCCATTTTTTTTTTAAAGTAAGCTCCATGCTTAGTATGGAGCCCAACATGGGATTTGAACTCAGGACCCTGAGATCGTGACCTGAGCTGAGATCAAGAGTTAGACATCCAACTGACTGAGCCACCCCAGTGCCCCAATTAAAATAGCTTGATTGCCAAGAAATATTTCTTCACCTATGTTCTCCTAAATTGTGACAATGACCACTTTTAAAAATATGTAAAACAACTTTACTGAGATCTAATTCACATAGCATACAACTTACCCACTTAAGGTGAATTCAATAGTGTATGTTCACATCCTAAACCTCCAACCCACTCAGCTATAGGACACACTAACAAACAGCACTTTTTAAGGGATTGCTAACCAAGTCACTGGGGTCCATTGTACCTTAGAAATGTGTACAATATAATCCCAACATTCTCAATCAATTTTCATTAAAATGTTTCTGTACCCCATGTTAGGCATAAGGTCCCTAATAATAACATAATTCAGTATTATCATTGGAAGATTAACAGTGGGTGATACAATATACTTTTTCCCCAACAAGGGAGTTAGTTATTTCAAACTCGAGGGATTATTCTATTTTTAGACTAGTGATCTCAACAGAAGACAAGTGATACTTAACAACTGCTCAAAACAACAGCTGCAAAGGAATGAGAATATACGACACATAATGGAATTCTTAGGGCTAGATGTGGACTTTGGTATCCCAATCATGTGAATTATACCCAAAAGCAGTTTTTGATATTCTTTTTTCAGTGGAAAAGGAAAAGTTTCAAGTTTATGGTTAAGTAGCTAATACTTTGCAATTACTGCAATTCCTTCCAAAAGCCCCATTATGAGTTTATTAAGTTCCTAAGTTTGGTAAAAAGAATGGAAGCAATCACCTAAAAATAAATAACAAAAATAACAAAAAAATAACAAAATTGTTGAACCCAGTTATCTGAAACCAGTACAAGTATTACTTTCTCTAAACACAGAAGCTTAATTTTTTAAGAATTTCCAGGAATAAATGGTAACCAATGTTGGGTTTAAATTCAGTACTTTAATTTTAAAATCCTGGTCTAATCTGATTGTAAATTGTCACTTGCAGATTTTTGCCATTTTGCAGTTGTAAAAAAACTCTCAACAAAATATATCTTTACATGTTTCATTGCGAAAATAACTATTATAATCAGTTTTTTTCTTAAGATTTTATTTTTAGGGGTGTTTGGATGGCTCACTCGGTTAAGTGGCTGACTCCTTTCCTGTTCTGGTCATGATCCCAGGGTCCTGGGATGGAGCCCCTTGTGAGGGTGAGGCTGCCTGCTCAGCGGGAAATCTGAAGATTCTCTCTTCCTCTGCGCCTCCCCTGAATGGTGATTAAGAGTTCTAGGAGCATTTTTTGTTCTCATGAGGCAACTCTGGTGGGGGCTGGTTACCATAAAGATCAAGCCATAAGCAGAAGCTTGAAATTTTCAGCCCTACCCACTCCATTTTCCAAAGAGGGAAGAGAAGCTATAAATGGACTGAATAACTGATCAGGCTCATGCGACAAAGTTTCAATAAATATACCAAAAGTATAGGGTTCAGAGAACTTTCAGGTTGTTGAACACATTCACACCAAGAGAGTGACACACCCCAATTTCCTGGGCACAGAAGCTCCTATGTTTGAGGCCATCCTTGCCCTATATATGTCTTCATCTGGCTCTTCATCTACATCCTTTATCATAACCTTTAATAAAGTGGTTAATAAGGGTTTTTCCTTCAGTTTTGCAAGCCACTCCAGCAAATTAATTGAATCCAAGGAGGAAGTCATGGGAACCTCTAATTTGTAGTCAAATCTGACAGAAGTCGTAGGTAACCTGGGGATCTACTATTTACAGTTGGCAACTGAAGTAGGGTGGGAGCAGTTCTGTCAGACTGAACCCTTAACCTGTGGGATGTGACACTATCTCCGGCAGTACAGTAAGGCTGAGTTAAATTATAGGACCCCCAGCTGGTGTCATAGAGAATTGCTTGGTGGGGAAAAGTCCCCATTCATTTGACCAGAAGTGTCAGAAGTCTTCTATATGAGTGGTAAAGAAGACACACAGGAGGGAAAGAGATGAGGTTTTCCCTACACAGGAAAAGACATATATGTGGAAAACTGAGTTTTCCCAATACAAATGGTACCTATTATCAGTTTATGCCTATGGAAGAATCTTCTTAACAAAAAATCCTTGAGACAATAACTAGGGAAGTATATAATGACCACAACACTTATAGTCAACACTCATACTCAAAGTATGAGTAAAACTCTATTACTTGGGGCGCCTGGGTGGCTCAGTTGGTTAAGCGACTGCCTTCGGCTCAGGTCATGATCCCGGAGACCCGGGTTCCAGCCCCGCATCAGGCTCCCTGCTCTGCGGGAAGCCTGCTGCTCCCTCTCTCACTCCCCTTGCTTGTGTTCCCTCTTTGGCTGTGTTTCTCTATGTCAAATAAATAAATCTTTAAAAAAACAAAAAAAACCTCTATTACCCATTTAACAAAACTCATTGAGGATTTACTCTGAACAAATTATCAAGAGGTTTGCTAAGGCAGTACAAGAAAGTGGATTAATTGATCAATTAATCTGTAAGGGACTGAAAAGAGTTCAACCCCTTACTTTACAAACAATAAAATGGCAGCCCAAAGAAACTGCTATTCCTCCTAAACTGGAAGATGAGAGGATCATGCCCTAGCTCACAGACATTGCATTAAGACATACAATCGCTAAAGATTTAAATTAATAACATAAACCAAAAGTTTTTAATGAAATGCTATGTAGAGAGTACAAGGATGTAGTATGCTAAGGAAAAAGTATTACTTATATAAAGCCTTGATATAGTCTTTTGGACAGGGTAAATGCTCAATAAATGGCAAATATCAGTTCCAGCTGTACTGTCCTTGGAAGGCTGAACATGTGATATTTACCTGACATCAATAACCAATTGCATGAAGAAATGAACAGACATTTCTCCACAGACGACATATGGATGGCCAACAGACACATGAAAAGATGCTTAACTCACTAATTATCAGGGAAGGGCAAATCAAACCACAAAGATATCACCTTACATCTATTAGAATGGTTAAAATAAAAAACACAAGAAACAAGTGTTGGTGAAGGGAGAAGAACGACCTTTGTGCACTGTTGGTAGGATTGCAAACTGGTGCATACGAGTATGAATACAAAAACACTAATTTGAAAACAGGGGTACCTGGGTGGCACAGTCTGTTAAGCAACAGACTCTTGATTTCTGCTCAGGTCATGATCTCAGGGTGGTGAGACTGAGCCTCACAGTGGGCTCCACACTGGACATTGAGCTCTGCACTGGGTATGGAGCTTGCTTAAGATTCTCTTTCGGGGGGCGCCTGGGTGGCTCAGTTGGTTGGGCGACTGCCTTCGGCTCAGGTCATGATCCTGGAGACCCGGGATCGAGCCCCACATCGGGCTGCCTGCTCGGCAGGAAGCCTGCTTCTCCCTCTCTCACTCCCCCTGCTTGTGTTCCCTCTCTGCCTGTGTTTCTCTCTGTCGAGTAAATAAAATCTTTAAAAAAAAAAAAAGATTCTCTTTCGCAGGAGGACTGGGTGGCTCAGGTAAGTGTCTGCCTTTAGCTCTTGTCATGATCCGGGGGTCGGGGTCCTGGGATCAAGCACTGCATCAGGCCCCTTGCTCAGTGGAAAGCTTGCTTTTCCCTCTGCCTCCAGTTTCCCCCTCCAAGTGCTCGCGCTCGCTCTCTCTCTCTGTCTCTCTCTCTCTCTCTCTCCCTCCTGCATGCACGTGCTCTTAACAAATACAATCTTTGAAAAAAATTCTTTCTCCCTCCCCCACTGCCCCTCCTCCACTCCTCTTTGCACACTCTTTCAAAAGGAAAAAAATTATATATGCATCCCTGTATTTATTGCAGCATTATTTATGGCAACATTATTTACAAACGCCAAGCAGCCCAAGTATTTATTCACAAATAAACAGGTAAAGAAGATGGAATCCATATACAATGGAATATTATGGAGCCATTTAAAAAAGGAAATCTTGCCATTTTGCAACAACATGGACAGATCTAGAGGGTAAAATGCTAAGTGAAATAAGCCAGAGAAAGACAAATACTATCTCACTTCACCTGCATGTGGAATTTAAGAAACAAAGCAAATGAACAAAAAAAGACAAACCAAAAAACAGACTCTTAACTACAGAGAATAAACAGATGGTTACTAGAGAGGAGATGACTGAGGGGATTGGATGAACAGGTGAAGAGTATTAAAAGTACAGTTACGGGAACTGAGGAGAGAATTGTTCAATCGGTATATTGCACATCTGAAACTAATAGCACTGTATGTTAACTATACAGGAATTTTAAAAAATAACCAATTGCTTAAGTTATAGTAGAGCCACAGGAATTCTAATTCAAGGGAAAAAGTGACGTCTAAAAGTGCTAAATGACTTGCAAAGTCAGCCACACTGAGTGAGTAGAGACAGAACCAAAGCCAAAACCCTGAATCCCCAATCCGATTTCTATTACATGTCACAGATGTGCAGTTCAGCTATATGGTATGGTCAAACTTTTCTTTTTAAAAATTTTATTTATTTATTGGACAGAGAGAAACACAGCCAGAGAGGTAACACAAGCAGGGGGAGTGAGAGAGGGAGAAGCACGCTTCCCGACAAGCAGGGAGCCCGATGGAGGGCTCGATTGGGGGAATCCGAGATCATGACCTGAATGGAAGGCAGTCGCTAAACCAACTGAGCCACCCAGGCGCCATGTGGTCAAACTTTTATAAGGTAATAATAACACAGCTGCTATACCCGACTTTTTCTTTTCGTTTTTAAGATTTTATTTATTGATTTGACAGAAACAGTGAGAGAGAGACAAGTAGGGGGTTGTGCGAGGGAGAAGCAGGCCTCCCACCCAACAGGGAGCCAGATACAGGGCTTGATCCTGGGACTCTGGGATTATGACCTGAGCTGAAGGTAGACGCTTAAGGACTGAGCCACACAGGCGCCCCTACCTGACTTTTTTCAATCCTTTTATTAAAATCATCACTGAGCTATGAATTTCACATGAGAATCATCAACAATCCAGACTGGCAACATACAGCCTTCAGTTGACAAAACAGCCTTGGCAATGCAATTCTATCACGGACAGCTGATGAATGGATAGCTACCAGAGTAGCTGTTACATGCACCTGAAGCAGAGAGATTACAAAGAGAATACAAAGGCGAAAATGCTTTAAAACTGTTTCCACAGCACCCTTAAAATGTGGCAATAGCTGTGGGTCACTAAGAAACAGATTCTCCTGGCATTCAGCAACAACAGAATAGTTTAAGCAAAGACTCATTAAGGAGTTTAATAAAAGCGCTGGAAGAATAAGACTTAAAAGCCACAATGCCAGAAGTCATAGCAAGAATTCCAAAAAATTTCCCCTTTTCCACAAACAGTGGAAAGACCAACCGTGGACTTTCAAGTCCTTCCGAATATGAGTTTAGAGTATCCTTCCTCTTCCCATAAAACAAAACAAACCTCTGAACGGGAGGGAAAACAGGGCGGTGCATAGAGGGGAATCCAATCTATTAGATTCAACAAATATTTCCTGAAAACTCTACTGTGTGTAAGACCCTGGAAATGAAAGACAGTCGCTCTGCCTCAAAGACCTCTAAATTATATGGAAGGAACTAGGAGAATGAGGTTCACGGAAGTATCCAAATAACCCAAGGCTGAATATAAGTGCTCTAAGAAAGGTTCCACTCAGGGCCATGGGTTCAAAGGCAAGTTTCAAGAGTCAGAAAAGCTTCGTGGGAGAAGTAGCACTCGAGATAATCACTGAAGAGATAAGGGGATGAAGGGTAGGAGAGTAGGTGAGCATTTGAATAACCAGGCGAGGCCAAACCCCGGTTTCCTTGCAACCGCCGCCTCCTATCACGCTCGGCAGGCGTCCAGGGTGCCCTCTCCCGCGAGGCAGAGGCCTACCCCCTCTCCTCCTCGGTTCTCCCGACCATTTCTCACCTCGGTGGCTTCCAAGTTCCCCCTCGGTCAACCCTGTCTGAGGACAGAATATAATGCCGACAGGAGAGAGTCCCAAGTCGGCAGGCGTGCTGTCAACTCAACAGCTTTTGAGGCGCCTACCCGGCCTCATCCCCATGGTAACGCCACCAAGCGCGGGTTCGAACGCTCGCGCCGGCGTCCGCGCGCCGGCAGCCCCAACCTCATCCACCAATGGGTACCGGGGGGACTGGTTGACGTTGGAGTCCTTCTTCTCTAGAAGACCAATCAGGGATCCGAGAAAGCAGTGGGCGTAACTCTCAAACTGCGTCTTTCAACCAATCGTACCGCTTGAATGAAGATCTCGCGACGTTCTAAGTGAAAGCCTCGCCTCTTTGAGGCGGGTGGAGGGGCCTTCTGCCCTATCCTGTTGGTCGCTCTAAGCGTAACCGAACCTTCGGGATTGGTTGTCGTACTTCCCCTTTCTGTTCAAGGCCTGCCTCCTGTGGCCCTGGGCTTTGGGTGAGTAGTCTTAGAGAGGGGCTTTTGGGTGCCGTGCTCCACGGAGGAACTGAATGTTGGAGCGGTAGGACTCTGCAGCTGAATAATCTCCCGTCGCTGGACGGTCAAGAGTGGACGCACTAGGCTGTCAAATGAGGCGTGGGCAGGCCAGGCCTCGGCCGCTCTCAGGACCTCAGTTTTCCTCTGTGCACGGGGAAAGGGGAGGGTTCTATGGCCCTGAGCCTTGCTGGCTTGCTTGCTGGTGATGATGGGGTGAGACATCGGAATGCCAGAGTTCCGGGTTTAGGGACCAGCGACAGGAGTGCCCTTGGCCTCAGTTTCACTTTGTTGTTACTCTTTATACCCTGTCTGCTTTCCAGAAGAGATTTTGTATGTTATAATGGCTTCATCCATTGAATTGATATCTTGGCAATTATAGCAGGAGTAAAAAAGGAAAATCACAGGAGAGTCCCACCGTCTAAAACAGAATTTCCTTTTCCTTTGTTCTTGCCTGGTTTGGGTCCCATGTGTTATTTTGTCTCTGAAAGATGAGGGAAGAGAAAGAGGTAGAGAGAGAATAAACTGAATGCAATCAAAGAGCCAAATGTAAAACGGTAATACAGAGTCGAGGTTCGGAGCAATAATGTTGGGAGTCAGGCAGACCTGGTTTCCTTTTTCCTTTTTTTCTGCAAAATCGCAGGAAAGGCCCAGAAGGTTGTTGTGAAGATTAAATGAAAGTAAAACACTTGGCTCAATGCTCCTCAAATAACTCCTCAAAAAATGGTACCTATTACCTTCATAATAGAAACAAATATACTAGCTAATAAGGCCAGTAGACTTACTGCCAGTACCCAGTTTAGCTCAAAACTTGTGAGAGAAATAATAAAGGAAACCGTTTTCCAAAAGAGTGAAATTTCTTCCTAGTACTTATATTGAAGGAAATTTATCTTGTAGTACTTTGTGCATAAGGAATATAATGGTGTGGTGAGCAGTGTGTTCACCAGCAATTTTGCTGGAAATATGAAAAGCCATTTCTTGATTCAACTATCAATAGAAGCTAAGAGCATGCCATTAAAACAACACAGAAGCTTCCCGATGACCTTTTATGATAACAGGGATGAAAATGACTCATATATATTCAATACTTCTGATATGTCAGAGCCTATGTATGTGTTTTTTATTTTACACTCTACAACAGTCATGTAAAGAAGTTACCCTCATTTTACAGATGAGGAAAATGAGACTTAGAGAAGTATTTTGCTTAAAGTAATACAACTGTTGAATTACGGAGCTGGGTCTTTCTCACTGCAAAGGTAGCCATGCTTTTCCATGTTCCTTCTCTCTGAAGGAGGATAAAATGCTTTGAATACCAGGTGCACAGGCAGACTATTCAAGTGGAGGGAGGTGGCTTGCAGAGGCATCTATGGTGGGAGCAAAATCTTTCTCCAGTAGGAAATTTTTACCTTGGAAATGGAGATGGAATGAGATGGTCACTGAGCACAATTCCATCTGTTCATTTACCTTGTGGGTAGTCAACAGTACTTCAAATTCATCTTTTCCCAAACAAATCATTAGCTTACTTTCTACTCCCACCAAATTCTCTAGTCACTCACACCAAACAACCTCTCCTTCTCTTTCTCTCCTTCTCTCTCTCCCTCTCCTCCCCCACCCATCTTCCTTGGACAGTGAAACATTAAATACTGTTTTCTTTGAGGTATTTCTCAAATGCATCTTTTCCTCTTTCTCACGATCTCAGCCTTAATTTAGCTCTGTATCATTTGTCATCTGGACTGTTGCCCACAAGGTGGTAACTGGTTGGTCTTCTTGCCTCCAATCTTCTAATCCATTCTCCACCTTCCTTGCTGCCAGAATGTCTTTGTAAAAGGCCAGCCTGACCGTATTGTCAGCCCTGCCTAAAAGCAGTCAAAGGCTCCTCATTGCCTACAGAATATAAACTCAACTATTTATCAGTGGAATGTCATTTTGTTCTTAAGGGTCTTTGCCCATATTCCTCCCTTTACTTGGAATGCCCCTTGCCTCTACCTTTATTCCACCTCGTGAATTCTTAGCCATCTATCAGAATCTTTATGGGGTGCCCCTTTGACCCAAAGATAGTCACTCTTATTTCCTTTCCATCTTACACATACCCCTATGGTGCTCAAAATAAACTGGCAACCTTTCTAAGTACCTCTTTCATGAGACTCTGAGCCCTTAGAAAGCTGGGGCTTGGGCGCCTGGGTAGCTCAGTGGGTTGGGCCTCTGCCTTCGGCCCAGGTCATGATCTCGGGGTCCTGGGATCGAGGCCCACATTGGGCTCTCTGCTCAGCAGGGAGCCTGCCTCTCTGCCTGCTTGTGGTCTCTCTCTGTCAAATGGATGAATGGAATCTTTAAAAAAAGAAAGAAAGAAAGCTGGGGCTTTATAATAGTCAACTTCATATCCACTCTTCAATCCCGTCACACTGCTGGTCAAGTGGGACACACTCAGCAGATGTTATATGAGTAAGTAAATCCCTTCAAGCTCTAATAGTAGACTTCCCCATGTTTGAGTTCTAGAATTGTACAGCAGATGGCACTAATAGGCCACTTAACAGATCCCCTTTCAGAGGAATGATTTTTGTTCCAACCTTGTCTGACTTCGGCCTCATCCTAGAAGCCAATATTCATGACATTACAGGTGAAATCTCTTGTTTCTGCCCTCAGCCAAATAGCAAAGATAGCAAGATGACTCAACATGTCGGTTTCTATGAGAAAAGAGAGTGGCAGATGTCCAGGAAAAGGTGCAATTGAGGGAACATTTTCTTTGTCTCAGTTTATTCACAGTAGTTCGGAGCTTTTTCCTTTTTTTTTTGTTGTTTTTATAAGAAAGAGCTTTATTCACAGATGGGCACCTCATTTCTGTTCAGTCCTTTGAAGGGAGGAGGGGAGTTGGAGAATCAGAAAAGACCATTATGATGTGGGAAGAGAAGGAAAACTGAGCAGTCAGAGTTGCTTGTGGGCAGGCAGAGTTGGCCTTCCTCCTCAGTGGAGTGGCCTGGGCGACTTTCCTGGATACCAGCACCCTAAGTTAGTTGTTTGTGTGCTTATCCAAGGCAGACATTAAAGGTATTCCCAATATTTGGTTCTTGGGAACCGCCAAGCTACCTGGTATGGTTTTGAACGTGTGGTTTTAGGTTCTTGCTTCTCAGAAAAAAAGTGGAGGACGCACAGAAACTCTTATCAGATAAGCAAAGTTTCGGGGCCTCAGGCTACACTTTACCTCTCCAGGGTCAGCTCTGGGCACCAGGACCTTGATCTACATATCCTCCCACCCTCCTCTGCCCCAACTAAAACCTGTCCTGTAGAAAGGATTGCAGCCAGGTACCTTAAAAATCCTCCATGTGAATATAGATCAAAGACTGGAAATTTTAGAACTGGAAATAATTTTATAAATTATTCGCATGTCCTCTCTCAGAACTGTTTGTGCCCTAAGCTTTGCTCTTTCACATTAAGCAGAGCTGTGGAAGGGGGAAAAATACACACTTTGGAGTTAGGGTTACTTGGATTCAAATCTTGCCATTAACAGACCAGCTGTCCTCTGGGGCTAGTGTTTTAACCTTTCTGAATCTTAGTTTCCTCATCCAAAACTGGAGAGGATCCTGCTTATGATGAAGATTTGTCTTGAGCATTAAAAATACGTGAAGAACCTTGCACAGTGTAGCTCGAACAGTGTGGGTGCTTAATTGATAACATGGTGGCATGAAACCGTTTCTGCTAAAGGGATTTTAGATTATAAGGAACATGCTGAGAGGATTTGGGGAGTTCTTTCTGTATCTAAAGGTCTATTTGTGAGGGCTTTTGGGGGCTGAACTATGCTTGCAGTTGCATGCTGACTAATTTGACAAAAACATTGGAACATAACACATCAGTACAGCCATTTATCTGTGAATTATTTTTTGGCACCTAGGTTCTGAACCTCCTAAGCTGTAAGGGAAATGTATATATAGAGAAAAGCAAGAGCACTTTTCCTTAGCTTCTGGAACCTTCTGATGACATTGAGGAGTTTTTTGTTCAGGTTTTTTTTTTAACCACCTAAGGCACTTTGCCACTTTTCTGAAGTGTGAATTGCCTGCTGTCAGCCTGGAGTTCTCATCTCTGCAATCCTGGCTGCAAGCACATTTGCATATTGGATGCTGTGTTCTTTAACCCCCTGAGGAAACCCACTTGGAATTGTGCGCGCATGTGTGCGTGTGTGTGTGTGTGTGTGTGTGTGTGTGTTTCTCTGTATATGCTAGCTACTTTCAAACCCCAGGACAGTTTCACTCCTTGGTCTCCAGAAAAACAGAAAACCTACAACAATAGCTCCATTGACTTTTATGTAAATGGCACTCTTCAGGAAAACACTGGGCTATTTCCCCAAATCCCAGAACATACCCTGAGCATTTGTTTGAGTGGGATGTGGGGAGAGTGTTCTGTTGAGTCCATGAACATCTGTTGCAAGCTGCTGTGCTGGGTCCCAAGGAGAGAGAGAGTATGTAGTCTGGCTCTTCCCTGCCAAAGGTACAGACTGAGACTTACCAGACTAGGTATTGTGCTGGTGCTGGCTTCATACTGTGTCCACTTGGCTAAGCTGGGACTGTGTTTCCCAGGATTACCTTCCTGTATGGTTCCAAGTTAGGGTCGACCTCAAGGAAATTGTGTGCAAGATTTGGAAAGTGAAGTGAAGTGAAGTGAAGTAGCAGTCAGCGCACTGCGAAGGACAGAACAGGATACCAAGCATGTGGCAGTGCCTACCTTTGGATGTTGATCTGCTGGTTCACCTTATTGGTGCTGGATAAAGCACCCCGGCCTGCAGGTTCCCAACTCCTGCTGAATCGCCTTCAGATATTCTGGATGCTGGGCTGATGAACATTCAGCTCAATGGCAAAGGGCTCCAGCTGCTCAAAGTTACCCACATTAATGACTTGGAGATGGTGAAAGGAAGTCACAGGTTTTAGTGTGTTAGGAGTTCTGCTTGTCCTCATAGGATCTGCTTTGTCTTCAAAATTTCCAGTTTTCCTTGTTCTCCTCCACGTCACATCCAGCTTCCCTTCCCAGCTGCTGGCCTTGCTGACCTATAGAGACTTCAGCTTCAACACCAAATGCAGACGTGACAGAGTTGCATGGATTTCTCCATCAACTTCCATAATTGCACAAGATCTAATCCCTACACTAAATCTTTAATTTTCCTCTGATCAAACCCTACAGAAGCTTATTCAAGCCATGTTAACGGCCCAGAAGATGGAATGATTAGAAGCCAGAAAGTGGGGTGCCTGAGTGGCTCAGAGAATTAAGCCTCTGCCTTCAGCTCAGGTCATGATCTCAGGGTCCTGGGATCGAATCCCACATCGGGCTCTCTACTTAGCAGAGAGCCTGCTTCCCCCTCTTTCTCTGCCTGCCTCTCTGCCTATTTGTGATCTCTCAGTCAAATAAATAAAACCTTAAAAAAAAACAAACCCAGAAAGCGTCACAGAAGAGGTGACACTGAGCTGCTTCTAAACGCATGAGTAGGCAATAATGTGTATACGGAAGGAGAGAAATTCTGAAGAACTTATGGCTCAAGCCAAGCAATTGAAAAGGGTAGATAGGGGTTTTGCCTTTCTAGAACAACTGTCCTCCCCATGTTCATAGCATACATAGACAATGGACATCTGATCCTAGCTCTTGATCCTAGCTTTTCGGGTTCCATTGAGGTGAACCATCCGTTCATCTGGTTCCTAGATGTGGTTATCCCTACACATTGGTATCTACTGAGGTACATTTTTGCTAGGTATGCCCTTGTCACTACCCTAAGCTTCTCCTCCCGTGGGAAAATACTGGCCTACTGGCCACCCTGGACCTGCCTTTCTTGGCCCCCAACCAGGTACTGTTGTTTCCCCATGATGTACGGGTGATGGCAGTGGCGTAGAGCAATGGTCTGGGGCTTCCTGTCCAAGGCTGGGCAGTGCCCTCTAGTCGTAGAGACCTAAGCTTATCTAGGGATTCTAATAGTCATTCCGCGAGACTCTACACAAAGCAGGAACAAGGTGCCCTGCACCTGGAACTTGCTAATACTTTATGAGCAACTTGATAGGCGGGCAATACCTGTTTTTGCCTTGAACTAGAACCAATAATATGAAATCTCTGTCCACCAGTTCTGTGGTGACAGGGTGCTTCTTTCTGGTTTCCAGAATGGGGAACGTTCTTGGCATAAATAGGGAGACCAGGGAACTAGAATATAATGTTTTAAAAAGGCTGCTACTAGGGCATCTGGGTGGCTCAGTGGGTGAAGCCTCTGCCTTCTGCTCAGGTCATGATCTCAGGGTCCTGGGATCAAGCCCCATGTGTGGCTCCCTGCTCAGTGGGGAGTCTGTTTCTTCCTTCTCTCCCCTCACCTCCCTGTTCTTGCTTTCTCTCTCTAATAAATAAATAAAATCTAAAAAAAAAAAAAAAAAAAAAAGCCTGTTACCAGTTTACATGTGAATTTTTAAACAACAGGATCACGTTGTACATTCTATACTGAACCAAACTTTTTTCACTTGTCTGAAAGTATGTCTGAAAATATTTTTAAGAACAGCACATTTGGCTCTACCTTTTTAAAGAGTTTATTTATTTGAGAGAGAGCTAGTGAGAGAACAGGAGGGAAGGACACACAGAGAGACAGAGGCTCCCGCTGAGCTGGGATTCCCAGACGCAGGGCTCTATCTACCCAGGACCTGACATGAGCTGAAGGCAGATGCTCAACCAGCTGAGCCACCCAGTCGCCCCAGGCTCATCTTCATTGAGTAACAAGGGAGCATTGGGGACAATCACCTCCAGCTCCAGCCATGCAGCAGCTCTGTTATCTGTGCCTTCTTTCCAGGCCCTGGAATCTTGCAAATGAGTCCCTACTGATTTGGGTCTTTTCCTGGCTGGGCCACTGTCCTAGGCTTTTGCTGCATTTGAGACACCTCATTTTCTATCAGTTCTGCCATCTCACGTCATGTCCTTTGCCCCTGCTGTCCCCTCCACTTGGGACACACTTTCTCCCTCCTTCCCATTGCCAACTTATCCTTTACTCATTCTTACTTCTCTGCTGAAACATCGCTTCTTCCAGGAAGCCTTCCTTGATCCCTCAGACAAGGTCAGCCATCACACATTTTTCCTTTGTAGCATATAACTTATTGGCAATTATTTTTTAATTTGCTTAATTATTTGATTAAAATCTGCCTCTTCCAGGGTACCTGGGTGGTGCAGTTGGTTAAGTGTCCGACTCTTGATTTCAGCTTAGGTCATGTCCTCAGGATTGTGGGATCAAGCCCCAGGGGGGGATCTGAGCTCAGCACAGAATCTGCTTGAGATTCTCCCCCCCCCAACCTCCCCAGAGTTCATGTGCACTCTCTCTAAAATAAATAAACCTTAAAAAAAAATCTGCTTCTTCCATTAGAATATAAACTGCATGAGAGCAAAGGCTTAACACAGTACTTATTTCATAGTTAGTACTTAGTAAATATTTGTTGGCTGAACCAATGACACATTTTCTTTAGCAAGGCTTACATAAGAGATCTTCCATATTTTTTGTTACCTTGATGACTTGACCCCTTCAGATGAAGAATTGTTTTTTTCATTGCTGCAGATATTCCTACTCTTCTCTCTTTCTGTCTTCTGTTGGTGGTGATGTTCTTTTCTGAAAGAGAAAGAAAGTAACTCAGGGGCGCCTCGGTGACTCAGTTGGTTAAGCATCTGCCTCCAGCTCAGGTCATGATCTCAGGGTCCTGGGATCAAGCCCCACGTTGGGCTCCCTGCTCACAAGGAGCTTGGTTCTCCTTCTCCCTCTGCTTGTGCTCTCTCTCACTCTCTCTCTCTCAAATTAAAAAAAAAAAGAAAAGAAAAGTAACTGAAATGGAAAAGACTAAAAATTTTCAGTTTTTACTGAATTGCTGATTATAAAATTAATAAATGTTCTCTGTGAACTTCGAAACAATACAGAAATGTAGGGACTAGAAAATGAAAGTCTCACCATAATCTTGTCCTCCAGAAAACACTATTAATGTTGTGTATCTTTCCAGACATTGTCCTATGCATATTGAAACCTACTGTGTGCTTATTACATGCTAGACATTGTTCGAAAGCACTTTACAAAAATTAAGTCATGTGATCCTCACAGCAACACTTTGAGGTAGAACTGTTACTATCCTGTCTCACAGCAGAGGAAACTGAGGCTTAGGAGCTAATCACACAGTGAATAAATGGCAAAGTCAGAACTTGACCCCAGGCTACAGAGTCCCACTCTTGACCACTATGCTAGGGCTTCTCATTGGGTGGGAAAGAGACTTTCTACTGCGTGTGCCTTTTTGTACTTTGAATTTTGGACCATGTGAATGTATAACATTCTAAAACATGGATAAAAGACTAAAAATATCAGTAACAGAAATGTTTTTAGTACACCAAGCTACCTTTCCTAAGTGACCCCTCAGGCCATCAGAAACGTCGCTGGTCTCTGCCCCTCAGGCTCAGGCTGGAGGCTAAGGGAAATGGGGCCATGGGTTTGATGATAGTGTTCCTCATCTCCCCCATTCCCAGCATCTCTCCAGGTTCGGTGGGTTTGCTTCTGAGGACCTCTGGTCGCTTAAAATACGCACACCAGCCCTGTTTCTTAGCAGGGAGACCTGGAGAAGTTGGGATAGAGCCACTCTGAAGGGTAGGGGCCAGGGTCCTACCATCACTTACAAATCAGCTTCTGATTCCTGGTTTCCCTGCACTGGTCCTTGAGATGCTGCCTTTTTCTCTAGACGATGAGGTCACCATTAGCTGATCTGTGCTACTCTGTACCAGCACCCAGATGCTGCCCCTAGGATAGATCCTCCTGTTTTGTGTAACTTCCCAGTGTCTCCCGTCTTCTTCATTAAGTCCTCAGATAGACCATGGCCCTGAGAGCGTGTGGCTTGATCATCTTCCGAAGACGCCTCGTTCCCAAGGTGGACAAACCTGAAGTTGAGTTTCTACTGCTACAGGCATCAGATGGCATTCATCACTGGACTCCTCCCAAAGGTGCAAGGCAGAGGGGCTGGCTCTCGAGAAAGTGCCAAGTGTTGCTTGGAAAGCTACCCTATCAGGCCCCCCATACAGCTTATGTCTCAGTAACTGTGTAGCAGGAGGGGGTTGGGCGGGCAGGAGCCCTTGATCCTTTCTGACATACATGGTCTCCATGCCAGGCTGGAGCTGGAAATAGAGCTCTGTGATTGAATCCCAGGGGAGAAACAGCACCTGTGTGTGTGGGTGTGTGTGCGTGAGAGAGAGACAGAGAGAGAGAGAGATTCACCGGAGCACCAGCCTCTGTGGTAAATGGCTGGGTAGAAGAAAAGGCACTGGGCTAGGAAGTGGGGACCTTGGGGTCAAGTCATTACTGGGTTACAGGTCAGGAGCCCCAAGTGAGCAGCCCCCAGATAGAAGGGAGCAGTGACTTTAAAGGCGAGTTCCATGGGAGAGAACAAGGGTGAACAAGGATCCAGGGTTGGAGGAAAATAAGGAAAGGGGAACAGGAAATAAACTTTTCACATTTCTGTTTCACTAAGGAGAAATAAGGTGAAAGAAAGGGACAGGAGTGTCCCAAATACTATGAATAGGAATATTCACACTAGTCTCCTGATCACCAAAGACCTATTGCGTAGTACCGCTCACTGAAAGATTCAAAGGACCTCTCCAGATTTTGTCCTGCTTGGGCCTGGGAAGAGGTTATCCTGTTAATACTGATGGGTATGGGGCACCTGGATGGCTCAGTTGGTTGGGTGACTGCCTTCGGCTCAGGTCGTGATCCCAAGAACCCGCTTCTCCCTCTCTCATTCCCCCTGCTTGTGTTCCCTCTCTAGCTGTGTTTCTCTCTGTCAAATAAATAAATAAAATCTTTAAAAACAAAAAAACAAAAAACACAGATGGGTAGATTGGAGCCTAGATGCTGTTGGGAAGGGCATGTTCACAGGTTCCCCACATACTATCGAGGGTGGGTGGGGCATCAGGGTCAGCGGCACCTGTCTCACCCCCAGCACCCCTCTCTCCCCATCCCCAGCCCATGCAGTACCTACCTGGCTTTGTGTACATGGCTACATGAGGTGCTGTACAGAGAAAATTCCCCAGGAGCCAGGTTGGATTTTTAAGTCCTGACTCCTGGTTGCTTTCTGTGGGAGCTTTGCAGCAATGCCTCTGGCTCAGGGCACTGCTCTGAGATCCCTGGGAAGGAGGAGAGCTAGGATGTAGCCCTGTCTCTAAACCAAGAAGGGGACAGCTAACAATTGCTGCTCCCCAGGAGCTCCTGAACCAGGAGGCCCCCAGCAACTTGCTGGAGCTGTGTGTTGACAGAGGCTGCCAGACCCTTCCCTGTCCTTCTTGGCCCCTCCAGGCAGGCTGAGAATTTGCAGGGGGGGCCTAGAGGCAAAACTGAGGGCTGCTCCCAGTCTGCAGAGCTTCAGGCTCTCCTAGAACAGTTTCCTGGCAGCTGTCTGCTTGGATTTGGGTCTTGCCAACAAATTTTCTTAGAACTGGCTCTCAGCTTGTCCTTAGTCTGAGTTCCCATCAGGAATTTCCCTGTGAAACTGGAATCTGGCCTTGCTCAGTTAAAAAGATGAAAACAATTTGGAAAAGCCTTGATAGCTACTTGGAAACAGCTGCCGGTGCCGCAGTGCAGGGCTTGGAGCCTGTCTGTTGGCCCTGGGACTTTGGGGACCAACTAAGACAGTGTTAAGTCCTCACTGTAGATTGTAGGCAAGGTGCTCCCTTTTCAGCCAGCTCCTGTCTGCCAAGAAGGGACTGCTCCTCCTTCAGAAAAATCAATTTAAGGTCTCTAAGGGAAAGGTCTCTCTGAGAACATGGGATGAGGAGAGCTCCAAAGAATAAGAAAGCAGAGGTCTGAGGGAGGCTATGTCTCTCACCACTCAAGAGCCATCTTCTAGTCCAGACTTGCCAAACACATGGTCTGTTTAACTCCACAGAGAAGATGGGGTGGGGAGGAGGAATTGTCCAGACACTACCCGCTCTGTGCTCCATTCCTAAGCATGTTAGGATATTGCCCATCTCTAGACCCTCTTTAGCCTAGCAACATCTAGAAAAATCTCCAAAGACCCCATCTTTAAATCATCAGACCTGAAAATCCACCTTTCCAGATTATCTCTTGCTCCTTTTCCTCTTGTTTCCTAACCTAGGCCATGTGGAACCAGGAGAAAATGACTTGGAAACAGCCTTGCGGGAGACTCAGGAGGAAGCAGGCATAGCAGCAGGCCAGCTGACCATCATTGAGGGGTTCAGAAGGGAGCTCAATTATGTGGCCAGGGAGAAGCCAAAAACAGTCATCTACTGGCTGGCCGAAGTAAAGGACTACAATGTGGAGATCCGCCTCTCCCAAGAGCACCAAGCCTACCGCTGGCTGGGGCTGGACGAGGCCTGCCAGTTGGCTCAGTTCAAGGAGATGAAGGCAGCCCTCCAAGAAGGACACCAGTTTCTCTGCTCCACAGCATCCTGAGCTGGCCAGAGTCATTAACCTCAGTAGGATCCTTGAGGGCCTTCTGAGACAAACATGGTCAGCTCCGGGGAAGATTGTATGCATCTTGGACTCATCGTAGCAAAGAACAGATTGGTTAGTAAAATCAGCTGAGAACTCTCAGAGGAGAGCAAACAGAAGTCTCAGCTGGGTGAAAAGGAAGGCAAACGAGTTTAAAAAAAGAAAAAAAGCCTAGGCACAGTAAGTGCGTCCTTGTATTTTATAAATAAACTTCAGGCAGCTTATCTGTCCATCTAACCTGTTGTCTTTGTTTCTTGGACTCTTACCCTTGATGGGGAGAAAGCTAGAGTGAAATGGAGCTCTGACTTTAGCCAGAGGGAATTTTGTGTCCAGGCCCTATGCCCCAGAGAAGGCAAGGGACGAGTCGGAGAGGAGAGAGAAGACACTGCCAGGTGGCTCTTCTGCCTCTGGACCTCCAATCACTCTTACCGCAGCCGGCCAGTGTACCTGAGACTTTGTGGCCTGTAGTCAGACAGGATATACAAGCAAGTGGGGCCAGAGCGCAGCAATTGGCTGTGTTCTACTCACTGATGCATCCTCTCCCCAGCACCAGCACCAGGCACATACGTTGTAGGTGCTCAGTAGATACTTCCTAAAATAGAGACCCAAGGAATTTGTGACAGATCCCAGGTCACAAGAGGGACCTGAGGGACAGACAACTCTGGACCACTGGGTCTGTGACACGTGGACCCCAACTTCTCAGCCCAGTCCTGCCCCCCAGGAGTCATCATGGACCTGGTCAGCATGAGTGAGGTCACTGGCAAGAAGCATGTCCAGGCCTGGGAGACTCTGCTAGGCTACCCAGCAGCCCTGTCACCACTTGTGCACTCTTCGCCTGCAGCTGCCTTTTCCACCCTTAGCAAGCTTTCATCATCGACATTTCTCTCTTCCTACCTACTCCCTTTCTCTCCAGTTCCACAGTAAGATCCAGAGGCACAAGAGTTGGGCCTCAGCCCTGTTTTCCCTTGCTACTAGGGCTCAAGGAATGCAGGGGCAGGTGTTAGAGCCTCTAGCCCTTCCAGGAGCTGTTAGCAGATGGATTCATGTGGATTTTATTAGCACGTTGTTGCCCAGTGAAGTGCAGAAGGTTGGATGTGAAGGGGCATTGGCGAAGGTCAACTTGGATTACCAAGGTTGAGAACAGCCACCCCTGAAGGAAGGAGAGAGAAGTCACCTAAGTCTTTAGCAGGCTTCCAGATGTTTTCAGTCACTGGTTCTCCGTGCAGACAGGGCAAAAATACTAGCGAATGGGATCTTGGAGCACCGCCAAGGACCTGAATGGTTTTGTTCCTCACCCCTCTGAGCAGTACTCTCTGAAGGAGGCCTGCTGCAGGAAGTTTTTGGAGCTTAATGTTCTCTTTCCAGGCCAGCAGGGACCACATCCCACTGAATTAATAAATGCCGGCTGGGCAGTGGTGCCAAACCACAGGCTAGCTGCCTCCTAACAAGGGCTGGCCAGGCCTGTGCTCTCAGCATGGGAGACTGTTGCAGCTCAAGATGCTAAAACCTAAAACATCAGAGTTGGAAGGGACCTGGAAAATGACCTAATTTTGCTGCTCATTTTTATAGCTGGAGAAATTGAGGCTTAAGAAGGTAGAAGGCAGGGCACCTGGGTGGCTCAATCTGCCCTCAGCTCAGGTCATGATCCCAGGGTCCTGGGATAGAGCCCTACACCAGGCTTCCTGCTCAGTGGGGAGTCTGCTTCTCCCTCTCCAGCTGTCATTCCATCCCTCCCCCACCACTTGTGCTGCTGGAGCTCTCCGTTCAATAAGTAAACCAAATCTTAAAGGAAAAGAAAAGAAGGTAGATGGCCCTGGCAGTTGCCTATATGTGGGCTGCTTTGAGGATGAAGTGCCCAAGGGAAGACTCTGCTTTAGAATACCATGTATGGCTTTGGAGTCATTTCTCTGGGCCTTATAGAGTTTTCCATTGAAACATAGGTACTGGGGCCCTTGGGTGGCTCAGTTGTTAAGTGTCTGCCTTTGGCTCAAGTCATGATCTCAGGGTCCTGGGATCGAGGCCCTCATCTGGCTTCTCCCTCTTCCCCCTTAATCCCCGTGCTCTCTCGCTGTCTCTCTGTCAAAATAAATAAATTAAAATCTTTAAAAATAAAATAAAACACAGTTACCTTGGCGAGGGGACCCCCATAAATGGTACTCGTCTCCTCTCTTCACAAAGAATTCACAGCAGGGTGGACCAGGGCCTGTTACAGGAGGTGGGTGAGGTGAGAAAGTGGAACTGAGACGGACGTGGCAGGGACCGGGCTTTGGCAGTAACACCACTTTGCTTCTGGCCAGTTCACCCAAAGATGTGAGATTGAGACTGCAATGGAATCCGCTTCAACCTGAGGCCCTCCAGCCTCCAGAGCATGTCTTCTGGAAGCCTTCCCTAATCACCTCCCGTCCTAGAAATACTATCCTGCTTCCCCACCTACACCTGACAAGGCTCCTCTTGGAACTCCGCCTGTTTTCCCTGGTGCTGCCTCTACCACCCCAGGGTGAAGAAGCGTTTACCAAACTTATCCCCACCAGGATGGGCTCTGGAAAACTAAAATGCCCTCTTGACTCCCAGACACAATACCTTACACTCCCACAGTATGCACTTCTTTGTTGAATTGAAGACCCAAAGAAATGACGTTATAATGGTAGTTTTGATGGTCAAATTTCAATTGAAATACTTGTGCAGGTATGAGACCCCCACCAACTGGGGCCCCCATGTTCGAAGAGCAGAGGCTTTTATCTCCATTGGTTCAGATTGTGGCCCAACCTGTCCCTTCTCTTCTAGGGGAGGGCTGTGCCAGCCCCGCTGCTGCCCCCTTGAGGCTGTGCTACAGGTGCCCAGTGAGATCTGCTCTGCGCCTTACTCCACCCCTCTTCTCTCCCCTCCCCTTCCCTTCCCAGTGCTCGTCCTGCTGGGAAAGGGGGCTAAGGAGGGGAAAAGAGCGTAAGGATACAGAGTGCAGAGGCACGATCTCTTCCTGTTTGTCAGACTGGGGATTCTCAGGGACAGGACCCCCTCTTCTGTCTTTTCCTATTCCTCACCCAAGCCCTAATCCAGCCAAGCTCAGGGCTTGCTGCTTGAGGTCATGAATTCTCTTATCCCCTAATGGGCGAAGGAGTCAAAAGGTACAAATTTCCAATTATAAAATTAGTAAGCCATGGGGATGTAATGTACAGAATGGTGACTATTGTTAAAAAAATTATTGCATATTTGAACATAGTCAGGAGAGTAATCTTAAGTGTTCTCTTTGCAAGAAAAATATATATATATTTTTAAAAGGTTTTATTTATTTGACAGAGAGAAACACAGCCAGAGAGGGAACACAAGCAGGGGAAGTGAGAGAGGGAGAAGCAGGCCTCCCGCTGAGCAGGGAGCCCGATGTGGGACTCCATCCCGGGTCTCCGGGATCATGACCTGAGCCGAAGGC
This sequence comes from Spilogale gracilis, assembly GCA_004023965.1. Classification (NCBI taxonomy): domain Eukaryota; kingdom Metazoa; phylum Chordata; class Mammalia; order Carnivora; family Mephitidae; genus Spilogale; species Spilogale gracilis. The sequence goes on along the minus strand of PITA01000382.1, from coordinate 159,022 downwards.
AGTCGCTCAACCAACTGAGCCACCCAGGCGCCCCAAGAAAAATATATTTTTTGATAACTATGGATGTTAACTGGCCTTACTATGGATGGTAATGGTAATGGATGTTAACTGGCCTTACTCTGGTGATCACTTTGCAGTACAAAGAAATTTCCAGTCATTACATTGTATACCTGAAACTGATATAATGTTATATCAATTATATCTCAATATAAAAAAAGAAGTCAGCCTCTGTTTTCCCCTATAATCCATTAAAATGGTAAAGTGCATTAAAAAAAAAAAAGGATTCTCCCTTCCCCTCAAGCTTCTGGAAAGATTCTTGGTCACGATGAAGAAAATGACTAGCCTTAAGATAAAAACCGGGTTGTTCCTTGGGAGCTGGGGTGTGTGCCAGAGAAGGGAGGGCATCAGCAGAAGTCCCACCGAGTTGAACAATGGCAGGAAAGGAAATCACCCAGTTGCTACTGCGGTTTTCTTCAAGGCTGGGTCCAAGCAGGCCTCGCCTTGCAGGGATGGGCTATGCAGCTGTTCCCAGAACAGAAGGTAGTATTTCCTCAAATTCTTTTCAAAATATACTCATAAGTATGTGTGTGTGAGTAAGCAGAAACAGAGGTGTGAGAAGTATTCAAATATCAGAGGCCTTGAACATCAGGGCTTGAATATTTTCCTAAGTGATTTGATTGAATTTCAGAAAGATTTCCTTAACTGTTAATGTGGATTAGATTGAAGGGTCCAAGAGTTGAAAAAGGAGGGTATTGCAGTGGTCCAGGCTAGAACTGATAAGAGGATGGAGAGTTCAGCCATTAGCCTTGGACCTGAGAAGGGGAGAAGCAACCAGAAACTTGGTGAGGGGAAGCAGCAGAAGACCTGCTCTGGAGTCAGCCAGGGTGAGAGACACTTTACCCAAATCTTGAGGGAAGGGGCAAAGACCCTCAGAAAACTCACATCTTGGGCTTAGAGGGTGTGGCTAAGGTTCAGCTGATTCATATGGTATTAGAAAGGAGACTAAGGCAGACTTTCAGGGTACCCGGGGTCACAGAATGGGGGCATTAGGCCCCAGTTCCAGATTTCCTGTACCTCTCCATTACCTCTGGAGGAGTTTCCCATTCCTACATATCAGCCCCCACCAACCAGCCCAGGGGTACAAGGGAGACAAATGAGAAATCTTGACCATAAAAGGGTGCTTAAAATTCCATGGAGTAGGGACAGTCCCCCCAGCCAGATGTGCAGGGAGACATAAATTTGGAATGCACAAGAGGATGGGGCAGAGATGGGGTGCTGCACAAGTCTGGAAGGGGCCAGAATAGGGGAGAGGTAGCTTCTAGCCCAGTTCCCTACCCTCCCCCTATCTCTCCAAATCTGGCTATTTCTCATGGCTCCCACCATTCCAGTATCACCACCCCCATTTCTTGACCCTCTCTTTTTTGGTATCAATGGGGGAAGGGGAAACACTTCTTGACCTAGAACCATTGCATGGCAGCTTCAGAGCTACATATTTCGGCTGCTTCCCCCTCCTTGGTGGTACACAGGCCAGGGCTGGGCCAGGCTATTGAAAGGTAGGACAGGGGGCGCCTGGGTGGCTCAGTTGGTTAAGCGACTGCCTTCAGCTCAGGTCATGATCCCGGGGACCCGGGATTGAGTCCCACATTGGGCTCCCTGCTCGGCAGGAAGCCTGCTTCTCCCTCTCTCACTCCCCCTGCTTGTGTTCCCTCTCTGGCTGTGTTTCTCTCTGTCAAATAAATAAAAACTAAAATCTTAAAAAAAAAAAAAGAAAGAAAGAAAGAAAGAAAGGTAGGACAGTACTGGGTTGGAGGATCTAGGTTTCTGGAGGCAGAACACTGGGTTCCAGTCTAGTCTTGGTTCCTAATTGCCTGCCGATACCCTTCTCTCTCAGTGCTTCAATTTGTTCATCTATGCGTCTGTGATTAATGAGAATGGCAGAAACCTGACTAGAAACCAGATCGACTAGAAGCTGATTTGAGGAATCTGGCCAGAAAAGGGCACTCTTCCCTTTGGCCCTGTCCCAGCATACAGTGAGTGCTCAGTGGGTATGGTGTGCTCCTCCCCCAGCCAGGCTGTGAGACGCTGCTGCCTGCCCTTCGTGCCCTTATACTTCTCCTCCTCCTCCTCCTCCATGCCAAATTACTTAGGCCTTCCAGATTGCTTTATCTCTCCCCATGCCATCTCAGCACACACTGCTCCATCTTGGGCTGCCAACTAGAACTTTCTGCAACTACAATCTTCCTGGTTCTATATGTTAGCCACTGGTCACACATGGCATTTGAACACTTGAAATATGGCTGGTGTGCCTGAAAAACTGTATTTTAAATTTTATTTCTTTAATTAATTTTGAAATTAAATTTAAGAATCCACACGTAGGGAGTGGCTACCACATTGGACAACACAGGTTCTAGGCAGAGTTTCTCTTTCTTTCATGTTGAGTGTCCCTTGTCTAAAATAAGAGTTGATAGGAGTTACCATTTATTGAACATTTACTCTTTGCCAATTTTTGTGCTTTACAGGCACATCTCAATGAATCCTAGAAATTCCATTCAAAAGATGAAGAAACTGAGTGTCTGGGTGGCTCAGTGAGGGAAGCATCTGACATTTGATTTTGGCTCAGGTCGAGATCTTAGTGTCATGGGATGGAGCCCCGTGTTGGGATCCGTTCTGGGGGTGGAACTTGCTTAAGATTCTCTCTCTCCCTCTCTCTCTGCCCCTCCCCTTCTCTCTCTCTCTCTCTCTCTCTCTCTCTCTCTCTCACACACACATACACAAATAAATAAATAAATAAAGACGAAGAACCCAAGGCTCAAGAGATTGGTTAAACTGGCTTCAGCTAGTACAGGAAGCTGGAGGGCCATTCAAGGGGAGCAGCCACTTAGGGAAATTTTCAGGCCCCAGCCTCGGTGTTCTGCCTCTATAGTCACTTGACAGAGTGTTGGTGGGTGCCAGAGCCCCAGGACATTCATCATTGAGTACTGATTGATGCATGCTCTTTTTTTTTTTTTTTAAGATTTTATTTATTTGACAGAGAGAAACACAGCCAGAGAGGGAACACAAGCAGGAGGAGTGAGCCCGATGAGGGACTCGATCCCCGGTCTCCAGGATCATGACCTGAGCTGAAGGCAGTCGCTTAACCAACTGAGCCACCCAGGCCCCCCGATGGATGCTCGACAAAAAGGAGAAGGAGGCTAATTCATTTACTCTCCATCTCCTGGGGACCCAGGAATCCTGGCTCCTGACATCCCACCTTCAGATAGCTCTCCTCTTGCATTTTTCCTGGCCCACAGTGTCCTTTGGGTCACAAACTTAGAGCTCAACTGGGTGCTATGTACAAAGGTTTGGGGAAAGTTTGACACAGGCAGGCCCAGTTAGGCGATGAGCTAGGGCCTGCAAAAATCCTTATTTTTGTGCAAACCCCCCCCAAGAAACAGTATAATAATATAATAGCTACCTTTTATTGAGCACCTACTTGTGCCAGGCACTTTACATACATCTGTGCTTATAATTCCCACAACAACCTGGGAGGTAGGCATTATCATCACCATTTTACATATGAGGAAACTGAGGCTCAACAAGGTTAAGTGGCTCGCTTAAAATCACACAGCTTATAGATAAGAGTGGTAGAATCAGCACTCAACATGGACATCTGAGAATGCCCCAAAACTTTCATTAGGCCTTCTTCACATAGGGCAAATAGAGGGGGTGGAGGAGTAGGCAAAGGATGCATTCTTTAGGGGCTGATGGAAGCTGAGCCCTGCCCTGTTTCCCCTCTCCCCACTTTGAGAAGCCATTTCTTCCTTAGAATCAGCTGCAAAGTCAGGAACAACTCACTCTGGCTGAGGTTGGTCTTCTTAGAAAGAAAACGGCTGAAACGAAAGAGCTTACCCTGTGTGCATATTTACAGATGTGCCCAGGGAGCACATGTGCCAAAGCACACCACCACCAGAAAGAAGAATAGTGCTCCCTTTTAGGCCACACTCCTGCCATGTATGCAGGGAGTGAAGCACCTGAGAGATCTTGAAAGGGCTGTTTATTTCTACTAGATTCCCAGGAACATCAACCAGGAGGGGGCCAGCTCAACAATCAAAACCTCCAATTTGCTCCCTGCCCCATCTTTCCAGGTTTATCCAGCTTCAGAAGTGTTGTGCTTATCCCATAGATTCAGGGAAACACGGTGCCTCTCTCTCTCTTTCTCTCTCTCTCCCTCTTTCTCACACACACACATACAGGCACACACACACAAAGGTTCTTGAATTAAGGCACCAAGTCTGGCCTACATGGCCTTGCAAGTCCTTGCCCATTAGGCCATGGCCCTGGCCCAGGGCTGAGCCCATGTGTTTACATAGATGGGTAAGTGCAGTGTTAAGAGTCTCTTTACAGATGAGGGAAAACAGTGATGGCTCTGTGCTCTGTCCAGTCTTCCCGTCCTCTGGGATGGGACTGCCTTCCTCCTTGTCTGTTGCCCAGACACCTCCATCCCATCTCCCTAGCTGTGGTTGGGCTGGGAACTCTGGGCCTGGCTTTCAACATCAAGAAGGTGCCCTTCTAAGTGTGGCAGGGGGCTATTTTGGGACTTTAAATAGTATCAAGTCCCCCCCTCAGAAGGGCAAAGATGGCCACTCAGGCCAGGATGGAGGGTAAGGTTTCTTTTTGTGCTTTTAAAACACAAGCACATGTAACAGGAAGAGAGCTGATCTTTTCCTTCTAAGTTCTCTTCTACCTCAGGAAAGAGGTTTCTGCAGATCGGAGTAAGTGTGGAGGGGAAAGTGTCTTTAGGATTGAGCCTTAGAATGAGAAGTTACTTCAGCACCCCCTCACCTGGCCCCCAGGCTGGCGCGAGCACATTTATGTGGGCATCAGCTTGGTGGGTGGTGCAGAGGTGGGGTCTTCTTGGGGACAGACCATGTGGTTGTGATGGAGGTTAAAGGCCTGTATGAAGGCAGAGGTTAGGGCTGTGGGGTTCCTGGGTCCTGGGCTGGGTCAGGATGCCCAGATGAAGTAGGCAACCTCGTCCAGGTCCACTGGGTAATCGGTGAGCAGCACTGGGGTTTTGTCAAAAAGCTCCCCCTTGTAGCTGCGCCACTTGCCTGCAGGCAGGTAAACGTCTCGCTCCTGCTTGCCGGGCTCCAGGACTGGCGCCACCAGCAGCGTGTCTCCGATAAGGAACTGCGAGTCGATGCGGTGTGCTGCCTCGTCACCCGGCGCAATCCACCAGAGGGGTCGCACGATGGGGTCACCTGTGTCAGTGACCTCACCGGCCAGCTCCAGCAAGAGCGGCGCTACGAGCGAGGCCCTCAGTGCGGCAAACTTGTGCGCGATGGCCACTACCTCGGCATCATATTGCCAGGGGGGTACCGAGAACTGCATGGCAGGCATGAAGGCGGCCACCTCCAGCCAGCGCACGTAGAGCTCGCGCTCGGGCACCTCACCACCGCCCGCGGTGCGCTCGGACACCGCGTTGCCACCCACCATATCGGGCAGGATGAATGGGTAGCCCAGCATGCTGACGGTGAGCACGGCGGGGATGAGCGAGCGCAGCCCCAGATCGTAGCCCCACACTGAGTCGCGGTCCACTAGACGGAAGAAGCATGAGATGTTCTGTGACTGGTAGCCCACGCGGACCTCCGCCAGAGAGAAGAAGGGCAGTGCCATTTCAGTGTAGCGTCGGCTCCATATGCTGGGGTCGGACAGCGGCCTGTAGGTGCTGAAGTCCCGCGGCAAATAGCTGACTTCGCCCGCGTCAAACTTGAAGGAGGCCACAGCATAGCGCGCGCGCAGCCGCCGCAGGTGCCCCTGGAACCAGTCTCGAGCCTCGGGGCGTGTGAAGTCGAGCACCGCACCGATGCCATTCCACCAGCGCACCAGCGCGGGTAGCCGGCCAGTGGGTTCGCGCACGAACAGCTCGCGTTCCACTCCCTCACCAAAGCACGAGGAGTTGTAGTTGACAAACGGGTGAACCCAGAGTGTGACACGAAAGCCGGCATCACGCAGACGGCGGAACATGTCGCTGGCATTGGGGAACTTGGCCTCATCGAAGTCGAAGTCTCCATAGGCAGGTGTGTACATGTCATCTATTTCCAAGTGGCTGCTGTTGAAACGGTGCTGGCGGATCTGCTGGGCGAAATGCTGCACTTTGTCCTGGTCCACGGCACGCCCGTACAGCACCCACGTGGACCAGATGGGGTCCCGGAAGGCCTCCGGGGCTGGCACTCTCGAGGGCTTGTTGAAATAGCGCCGCACCATGTATTTGTGGATGGAAGTGACGTCGGAGCCGACACATACACGGTAGCTGAGCTCCGGCGCGGCAGGGCGGCCCGCAGGTGGTTTGTAGGGCGTGTTGTGGTAGCGTGCCTGCAGCCGCAGCGAGCGCTCCGTGCTGTTCCAGCCCAGGTGGAAGGGCACTGAGTCGTTGACCTTAATGGCAGCCGCACGCGATGACAGCCAGTAGCGCTCGAGGATGCCACCGAATGCGGCGTCGGACGAATAGACATCGCTGGTGACGAAGGGCTGCGGCTCCTGCTGGCCATCCAGACGGATGGGCCAGTGCTGGGTCCTCATCTCGGCTCCGCCGTACCAGTGTGCCGCTGCATCGCCCAGGAACATAGCGTGCTCCACCTCGCGTCCTGGAGCCGCTTCCTCCCAGCGCACACGGTAGCACATGACCGTATCCTTGGGCCTCACAGTCTGGATGAAGAAGTGCAGGGAGCGCCCATCCGCGGTGCGAGAACAACCGAGGACCGCACCGTCGCGGCTGCAGGAGTCGAGGTCCAGCGCACCTGAGCGGAAGGCCAGGCGGAAGACCTGCTCGCCCTTCTGGTTGCGGATGGAGAAGCCGCCTCGGTTGAGGTCCAGCAGCTCCGCGCGCAGGCGTTCTGCTTTGCGTAGAGAGGCGCTGTAGTAGCACCAGGCCACCACTGCGGCCAGCACCAGCAGCAACCCCAGTACCGCGGAGCCTAGTAGTGGTTTCAGCTCTTTGGAGGGCTTGGGCTTGGCGGGTGAGAAATTATCAGGCAAGAAGGTATACATAGCTGCGGCTGCGATGGCCTTGGGGCTCTTATGGTCGGCGTGGTTCCCAGGGCGGCGGCGGCGGTAGGCTTGGCTCTTCTCCTGAGGGTTCTGGGGCATCAACCCCCAGTTAGGGAAGAAGTGGGCAGTGGGACCACCCGACAAAGCACATTTGAACCTGGACTGCCTGATTCTGGAAGGAGAAGAGAGACACAGAACTGAGCTTTCTCATTCCGTGGTATTTCCTTTTGCTGCATCAGAAAGAGGTGTATATTTTGAGAAGGTTGTATTACCCAGATATAAGGTTGGGATATAAAGGCTTGACCCTTACCAGTACCATCTATCTGTCTGTGCCTAAACCACTCTTTCTCATGAGCGCCAATTTTTGCCAAAATTAGGACTCTGAATGGAAAGGGGCAGATGGCATGCATCCCCATTTTCCTGGTGGAGAAACAACCCAGACAGGATCAGGGAGCTGTCTAGGATCACAGAATTAGCCATGGGCTAATTCCCATGGGCCAGTTCAGGCTGAGGAGGAGGCAATGGGTCCGCAGAAGGCAATGGTGGGAGAGGGCAGAAAATCCAGCCAGCACTTTAAGATCTTTAACAGAGCAGGCTGATTTTCCTCCCCTGAAGGGCAAGAGGAGAGAGGAAGGGGGGAACATCTCAGGCATGGAATTTAATCTTGAGTCAAAAGCCAGATTAAATCTGAAGATTAGAGAAGATACCCAAAGCCAGATGCATTCATGGGTCTGGTTTGGAGAGAGGCAGGGTTGGGTTTGTACATTAGGGCTGGGGTAAAAAGTCTAGCATGGGGGCCTTGGTGACTTCTCAGATCACCCTCTCTTTGCTCTCAAACACCACCCTGTTTTCAGCAATTGATCACCAAATCCATTTCCCTGCCAAACTTCTTGCTGTCCTCCTGGCAACACATTTGTTGGCTGGATACCTCTTGCCTTTCTCTCCGCTACGCACCCACCCTCCTCTACCCCTGCCCTACTTTGGCACTGTCATTTCTCTCATGTATCATTGCAGTACTTCCCAATAGGCCTCCCTGCTTCTGCCTTCTTTTGCCCAATACCTTCTGCACACAGCAACCATGGGAATCTTTTTAAAAGCACTTTTGAGACAGTATCTCTTACTGCTTTAGAGAGCTGCTCATGACCCCCCAGGTTTAAGTTCAGAAGTGTAATTTTTGCAATTGAGGGTCAAGGCATGATGTGGTCTCATCTGCCTTTCTGATTCCATTTCCAGCCAGGCCTATCCTATGACCACCAAGCTCATTCCTTCCCTAACCTAAATCCTTCGACCATCTGCTCTAGGAACTTTCACCTACCCACATTGAGCCAATGTCTCTCCCCCACCTATCAGCTCTCCAAGGAGTGGACACTCCCTACTGTACACATAGACTCTCATATACTGTATGTTAAACATATCACTGCAAAAAAACCCAAAAACATAGACTTGGGGGGAGGAGGTGTGTCCTAATCTGCTGCCCAAGGCCACTGACCATATCTCAGCCCTCAGAGCAGAGTTCAACAAAGAAGTAGCAGCAGCCAGGTGCACACACAGACATACATTCTGCCAGCCAGCCAGCTGCCCATCTGTTCCAGCTGGGAGGAAGGAGAGAGGGGGATTGGCCAACAGTAATTAGCATCCTCCCAGATGCCAGTGTCTGTCTCTAAGTCCTCAGCTACTCCCAGTGAGATACCAGAACAGCTCTGGGTCCTCACCTCCCCCACCTCTCCCATGAAGAGGCCATTATCAAGAATGACAGGTGCAGTGCACCTGGGTGGTGAAGCATCTACTTTCGGCTCAGATCATGATCCCAGGATCTTGGGACTGAGTCCTACATTGGGCTCCCTGCTCAGAGGAAAGTCTGCTTCTTGCTCTTCCCCTCCCCTCTGCTCGTGATCTCTCTCTCTTGCTTTCTCAAATAAATAAATAAAACATCTTAAAAAAATGACAGACACAGACCAGAATTTTGATCCCAGATGTCAATATACAGCTCACTACAATTTTGTCTCAGGGCCTTGTTCTCTGTGCTCCCTCTCTCTAAATACCTAAGCTGCCCAGTACCAGCGGGAACAGCTGTCTGGAACAGCCTCTTACTCCCTGCCTCTCATCCCATACAACTTAGCTTTCAAAACTCCCCCATGCCTCTATGCCATCCCTCACCAGTGGGTACAGGCTAGAAAAGCCCTCCTGCAGAATGCACAGTAGCTTTTAGCTAATGCCCTCAGGCTAAGCAGAACCCAAGGAAGGCCTTAGGTGGCCCAGGGCAGACTTGCTGTCCATTTATAAACAAGGCCCCATTCTGGGCATTGAGGGAATAAGGTAAAAAGGTCCATATCTGAAGAGGACAGAGAACCTCTCATCCTCAAAACTTTCATATTAAGTCAGCCCATCTCATGATACTGGGGACATGGAGAGGCCAGCAAGATGACCTCAAAAGCCATCTCCAATAGGTTCTGAGAATGTTAATGTTCTAGGATTCCAAGGTTTTTTGGTAAGGACAGGGGCGCACAGTCCTGGACACCCATTCCATGCAGGCCCTGTGCTGGTCTCCCAAATGCCACCACAGCATCCAACCCTAACAATAATACACAACAAGAGGCATAGCTATAGTGCCTATGCTACAGATGAAGAAACTTGTCCAAACAGAAAAAGGAACTTATTTGAAATTACTAGGTGGGAAGGTTGCCTAAATCCAAAATCCCAGCTTAACTCTCCGCAGCATAATTTTTAGGGGATGAGAACTAGTCTGAGTGGCAGTCTGAGTGCAGCAAGGGAGCTTTGTGGGTCAGAGAGTGGAACAGGCTCCCTGTCAGGCGGGTGTGTGCGAAGTGAAGCCTATCTTCTCAAGAGTGCTACTTCTTGCTCCAGAAAAGTTCCTTGGAGTGGAAAAAGGGCAATTTTAATGGCATCTGGTACGGAGGCTGTGGAGGAGGAACTGTGGTTCCTGTGTTAACAGCGCTAGAGACCTCTGTAATCTGCCGCCTCTGTCATCAGGCTAACTACAGGCTAATGCCGGCAGGTGGGGTCTATCCTAGCTAAACCTTTCTCTCACTTGACAACCTCGGTCTGGGGTGCCAGGCCCTAGCTGGATCTGAAGGGGAGGGCCTGGCCCAGCCCCAAAGCAGGGAGGACATGCCAAGCTGAGTCGTTTGTCAAACATAATTCCAGAGAGGGGGTAAATGTCAAAGGCAACTGGATCCAGCCCATCTCCCTGTCCTCCCCAAGGACGGGATCAGAGGGGATTGAATGACTGCGCCTACAGCTTGGAATACTCCACCCCCACCCCAGCCCTCAGTTACAATGTCCGAAGGGACAGACTGAGGTCAAACGGCCGGCCGCCCGCCGGGAACCGCGGCTTGAGGAGGGGCCCAGGTGTCCAGGTTCGAACCCCCTACTCATCAGTAGGAGCGAAAGTTCAGGAAGTATGTTTCCTCAGCAACCCCCCCCAAGTCCTCCCCCCTGGGCTCACTCACGGCGGTGACCCCAGAAGTGGGGGCGAAGGGAGGCTTCCGAAGATTCCCTCCAAGCTAGCTGGAGTTGGGCTGCCACAGCGCGCCGCGGGGCGCTGCCAAGCTGGGAACAGCTGAGGCCCTCCTGGGGACCCGCCCTCTTGCAGCTCGGCCACGCCCCAGTCGCTCGGTCTCTTTGCGGGCCTCGGCGTTCAGCCCCGCCCCTGGCGCTCGATCCCTCCTCCCACATTGTCACGCGGACTTGAGGTCCCACCCCTTCGCCCCCACCTTTCTCCCATTGCCGTGCCCACCTCCGGACGACTCCGCGGGTCACCAGCAGGGTGTCTCCTGGCTCCGCCCCTTGCCTTGCAGGTCCGTCCCCGCTGGGGCATTGCTTACCGCGTGCTCGCGGGGCTCTGCCCTAGGTCTTCTGGGAAATGTAGTTCTGGCGAGGGGAGCAGTTGTAGAGTGTTGGGGTTCTCGCACCTCTAGGCTAAATTTGGGATGTGTATGAGGAAGAGCGAGAGTCAGGGTAAAGGGGGCAGGTTTGGCTCTTGGGATTCCTTTCCCTCCAGATTTGGGCAGGTGGAGGCCATCTTGGTACAATGCTCTTACTAGTTCTTCATATGGAAAAAGTTCTCTCATATAGAAAAAGAGTAACGGAGTTCTGGGAGGATCACAGAGGCTCAGTGCAGGGTGGATCAGCTCCTCAGAAGGAGCCTAGTTCCACCAGCCAGGAGGCCCAAGTTGTCAGTTCCCCCTGGACCAGACTGGAAGTATCTGAGGTTGGGGACCTCAGTATTTTGCAATGCTCCCTCTGTTCTCCCCCCGCAACACACACCCTGTGGTAACACCGCTAGAAATGTGCCTGTGCTATAAGTTGGGGAATGTGCCCTGCCCTACCCCTTGCTCTGACGACGAGTTGGGTGCAAAAATGCTAAAGATCCCAGAGATTAGGGAACACTCCACCTCATTTCTGGAGGGACAGAGAAACAGGGCTCCGCTTTGTAATTTGAAGTTTCTTAGTCATGAAACCTTCCATAATTATGTTTTAGACTTGGGTAAGGAAGGGCAGCAAGGATGTCTGAACAGAGGCTTTTTGAGGGCTGTGATGGAGACTCTGGGAGTAGAGATCAAGAACTTTAGGTACAGGAACAGGTCTCTGCAGAATGGAAGACTCTGCATCTGTTGAGATGGTAGGGGTGAGGGAACATCTAAATTTGGGGGATACTGAATAAATGTGAGCCGGAGGGCCTTCTTGGGGTGGTCCTGCATGGCTAGGTCGACCCATTAGTTTGGGTGGAGGGAGGACACTACTTATTGCTATGTGTCAGGAGGGCACTCAGGGCCACCCAAGGAAAGAACTGAGATGGTGGGGGGAAGAAGGGCTCAGGACAGGATGACTAAGAAAATGCACCTCAGCTGAAGGGGCTTGGTAGGGGTCTGAGTGACTGGTTCCTCACTGCCAGATCCTGTGGGGTAAGGACGCAGGAAGCAGCCTTTGGGGTGAAGAGTTTATTTACTGCTCAGCCCCCTTGGCGGCGCCAGCCCGGGCTCTACCAGCAGTCAGGATAGGTTTCAGACACAAATTCAGGGTGGACAACATAGTTGTTTCTCTGGGGGCCACCGGTCTTCTTGAAGTGACTTGTGTCCCATCTGTAGGGAGAAATGGGTCAGCCCTTTTGGACCCTCACAGGTCTGATTCCAATTCTCAATGCTAACTGTATCCTAACATTTTGCCGCTAATATTCACCCCCTGCTCCAACACTGACTTCCGGACCTCAGGTACTGCTGTCAAATTTCTGATTCCCAATACTGGCTCCCTAAAATTAATTTCTCATCCTTTACTTTAAGCCCTGAACTTAATGCCCTGATCTCTTGATTCTGAGACCCACTGCCAACCTGTAACCCTTGGAGGCCAGCCTCAGCGCCCTCTCACGGAGGGTCCTCCATTCCCTTGCCAGCTTTGACGACCCCACGACACTAGCGCCCCCTGGTGGCATCTTCCAGTCAGTGCACCGCAGCGGACAGTTCTTGCCCCAACTCGTCCCCGCGTTCCCGGCTGTGCGAAACGCCATTTAAGTCGGACTCACCTAAGGTTCTGACAAGGGTAGAATGACGGCAGGGGAGTTATAACAGCACATTGCATCCCGGGCCGGTGCTCGTAGGGCGATACACTCCTGGAGAAGGAAGTGGTGGGCAGGGAGAGGTCGGGCCTCAAAATCCAGACTAAGACTCTGAGCAGTGATCTTCCCCTCGGGCCTCTTGGCCCTTCAAGACCTCATGGAAGTATCACCTCTGGGATAATACGTGAAAATCCCTATCCTCATTAGGCCTGATTTCCGCCGCCAGGTGGGCAGTGGGAGTACCCCGAACTCTGGGGGGTGTTGGGCTCCAGTCGCTGAAGAGCTGGGAGCCCCTGGGTCCTCTCCATTGGAGGGCAATTATTCCAGCACTAATGACATTTCTGAGGCTCAGGCATTTTCTCGCTACCCCCCCCCCC
>PITA01000382.1:112548-145944 GCA_004023965.1 Spilogale gracilis | reverse complement strand
AGACTTAGCCTGCCTTGACTGGCACCTGGTGCGGGAAGAAAGTTGTGCGGCAGTCTGGGTTGCCCGAGTGCTCGGGCCTGTTTCCCCAGCAGTAACACGCTAGGCTGTCTACCTTTAGAGGTGGTGCGGTGTTCTAAGGCCAGGACCCCTCTGGTAATACAGTTGCAATTTCCTTGCTCACCTAACACCCGGCAGTGACCCTGCCCATTATCGACGGTGACCCAAGACCCAGGAGTAGAAGCCTCTTTTTTGAGGAGACATGGCACTTCAGAGGCTAGAACCTGCATCTCTAGGGCTAGGTGTCCAGGTAGGGAACCAGGTGTGGGAAGGGGATATGACTGGTATGTGGGATTTCTTCAGCAAACCAACCAATCAACCAACCAACCAACCTGGAGGTGACCTCCAGAGCTGGATTGACCTTGAGCCCAGTTCGGGAGGAACAGGGCCAGGAACCCTGGGGAATGAATCTTGATGCAGGTTCTCAGGTCTCAGCGGTCCGCTCAGGCCCTAGGGCTGGAGGGCGGGACAGGACAGGGCCCGGTAAGGGGTTAGAGGGGTCAGGAGGCACGGTAGGGTCTGGCATAGAGACAGAGGGGAGATGGAACTGCTGAGGGATGAGGTGTGCACAGCTGGGGTAAGGCGGGACCTGCCGTGTGTGTGGCGGGGGCGCTGCCTAAAGCCAGAGCAGTCCTGCGAACCTTACAGTCGGCTGTTCGGTGCACAAAGGCCGGAAGCGGCGTTCGGCGCAGGGTGCTCCGGTGACGTAGTAGTCCATCCCACGTAGACAGTAGTGGCGGCCGGAACACGGGCTTTCATAACCCTGGAAGGGCAGGCGGCCGGGCAGAGGGTCCACGCATCCGCATCGGGGTGTGATCTGCGGCAGCGGCTGGTTCCGTGCCAGCGAGTTCAACATGTTCACTACCACCTCGCGCTCTGCACCCGCGGCCCCAAGCCGGAGAGCCCCAGATACAGAGTTACAGGAAAGGGAAGAGACAGCGTTAGAGATAGGAAGAGATGGAAAAGAAAACAGGGACAGAGGAGACAAGGTTACACCCTCTATCTTTGACCTCTGCCACATTCCCTAGGTCCCACCCACCGTCCTTCTGGTCTACCCCACTACAGCCCATCTGTTACCGTAGGCGTTGAGTCTTTCCGGCTTAGGAGGGCACTGTAAAGGCATTCCTCGAACAGCTGTCTCCATTCCCGCCTCCTGAAAGTGGCACACGTGTTACTTCAAACTCTGACCCAGAAGAGTTCCTCCTTTTGGGCTTCCTCTCTGAACACCCAGACCAGTCCCTGGCCGTGTCTTTTCCTGCCCTTCAGATACTCCCCTACTCTCCCAGGCTCTGAGTGTTTAGGGTTGTCACCCGGCAACGTGGTTACTCCTCCTGGGGGTGGGGGAAGGGGTGGGGGGGCAGAGGGGAAGGGAAGGAAATGGAGCTATAGGTGGATGGGGTCTGGACCTAGGCCTCTGGCACCCCTGCCTCAGTGTCTACCTTTGATTTTACCTCTCTTTGTCTAGCTGACTCTGTGCAGTTATGTCTTGGAGTGTCTCTAATTGGGGACAGGTAGTGTCAATATTATAATATTGCTTGCCTATCAGAATCACCTGGAGGACTTGTGAAAAATCCTGATTCTTGAGGAAGTTCTGATTGAAAAGGGTTCAGTCAGTGGGAGGTCAGCCATCACCTACAGTTAAGAGCCTCTGGTCTGGCCTCCCATCCTCTCAAATTTCCTCTTCCCTCTGGCCTGGTCCTGCAGCTGGGCTCCTTCCTATCTCCTTGGAAGACTCTCCTTTATCTATCTGCACTGCACTGGATGGTCTTGTTCTCCCTTCTCTTGTCCTTGCTCACATCACAAAGAAGGGAGAGCAGAACAGGTAGACTCAATCTATCATTAGCCAGACCATGTGGGGGGCAAGCTTCAGGAAGGTAGCAAGGGCTACATTCAGGGCTGCACACTCATTGTGTCCCCATAGAGCCCAGCCACAGACTGGGACCCAGGGGACCCAGGAGCTGTTCATACAGCTCCACTCCTGGGCTCCCCCGTCTCCTAGAAAATGCAAACCCTAGTTTCACACTTGAGCCCTGGAGCAGTGTTGATGGGAAAGGGATGAGGAACTAATGGTGAAATATCAGTCACTGTGGTTTAAAAGTGGAGAGAGACATGTGTCCCAGACCCCAGGCATCTGTGCTGGTCACAGCAGGTACCTTAGGTAGCCGGGGAAGGCACGTGGTGTATTTGTTCCAGCCAGTGCAGTTGTAAGGACTCATCCTCCATGTGTTATACCGGTCACCACAGAGGTAGTATGGGGTCCATTTGTCTATTTGATCATTGGGGTGGAAACACAAGACATTGTTACTCCTTATTCTACCCCAGGATCTGGGTCCCCCTACATGTTTCTTCTCTGATCTCCAGCACAAAACTAGACTCTTAACTAATATCCCTCAGGCCAGCCAAGCCCCACATTTACACACTGAGATGCAGCCCGTTTCTCACCTAAGGCAGGTTTCTGAGTGGGGTCTGGATCCTCTGAGCTGATCACTTTGCATCCTGGCACCACCCTCTCTGAATCAGCCAACCTGAAAGCAGATCCTCTTCCTATTTCTTCCCTCTCCTCTTCTACATCCAGGCTTCAAAGTTTGCTTATTCTACCTCTTTAAAATCACTTGAATCTATGTCCTCTTCTAGTCGCCCATGATCTCACCTCTTTATCCCTGCCATGCCATAACAAGGAGACCATAACATGTCCTGCTTAACAGAATGGACTTCACAGACATTTGGGGTACAAATCTCAGCTCTTCCAAATAGCTCCGTATAACCTTGACTGAATTAATTAATTTCACTGTGTCTCAGCCTCCTCAGTTTTAAAATGGGGTAATAGTTCTATCTACTTCATAGGGTTGTTGTGTGAGATTTAAGTGAGTTAATACATATAAAACAGAACAATGCCTGGCACATAGAAAACTATTATTACTATTGGCCTACTAACCTCCCTACTTCTTTTGAAATTCTACAATGCAATGTCTACATAAATTTTCACAAATGAAAATCTGACCAAGATACTTCCTTACTTAAAATCCTCCAGGGCACCTGGGTGGCTCAGTGGGTTAAAGCCTCTGCCTTCAGCTCAGGTCATGATCTCAGGGTCCTGGGATTGAAGCAGGGAGCCTGCTTCCTCCTCTCCCTCTGCCTGCTTTCTGCCTACTTGTAATCTCTCTCTGTCAGATAAATAAATAAAATCTTTTAAAAAAATCCTCCAAAGCCTCACCCACCCAGTCATCTAAGTCTGTCCTGAAGACCCTCCATGATTTGCTACCCTAACAGTCTGAAAGAACACATGTGTGAGGGGCACCTGGGTGGCTCAGTTGGTTAACCGACTGCCTTCGGCTCAGATCATGATCCTGGAGACCCGGGATCGAGGCCCACATCAGGCTCCCTGCTTGGTGGGAAGCCTGCTTCTCCCTCTCTCACACCCCCTGCTTGTGTTCCCTCTCTGGCCGTGTTTCTCTCTGTCAAATAAATAAAATCTTAAAAAAAAAAAAAAAAAGAACACATGTGTGAGACACCAGGGAAGGCCTAGGAGCCCTAGAGGAAGAGCAGGTGTGTATATGTGTGGGGCAGTGTGTGGGGAATTAAGAGTTCTGGATTGGTGAGCTGGACATATTAAGTTTGAGGTATTTGGGACATTCAGGTAAAGTTGACCACAATCAGATGGAGAGTAGAATTGTAATGAGAGGTCAAAGATAGAAATAAAAACTTAAGAGTTGTTGGTTAAGACACTGGTTAGATAAAATGGTCTCAGGAGAGGAGTAAGGAGAGAAGAGAACTCAGATTAGCACTCTGAGGAAACCCACATTTCTAGAATAAGGGGGAAAGAGACCTAGGAAATTGAGGCATCAGAGAAGCTGAGGAAAGAAGGAGTATCAAAAAGTAGAGGGGACCTGAGTGCTTCAGTCAGTTAAACATCTATCTTTAGCTCAGGTCATGATCCTGGAGTCCCAGGGTCAAGTCCCACACTGGGCTCCCTGCTCAGTGGGGAGTCTGCTTCTCACTCTGCCCTTCACCACTCTGTTGTTCTCTCTCTCCCCCAAATAAAATCTTTTTTAAAAAGTAGTAGAGTGGTCAGAGAGTGAAATGAATAATGTAGGGTTCATAAGGTAAAGACTGAAGAGTCCCATGGATGTGGTAATTAGAACTACACAAGAGCAGTTTTAATGTTTGAATGTAGAGATGCAGACTCCCAATTTCAATTGGATAAATATTTATCACCAATTAATTCAATAAACACTTATGAGGCCTGGTTATACTAGATGGAGGGGCATAGCTGTGAATAAGAAAAGACTCTGCTCTTTTGGAATGTACAGTGAGACATCACAAACACCTAACCAAATTGGAAAGATAATTTCTCATAAGGTGTAACAAGGAATGAGGAAGTAGAGACAGTGATACAGACTATGTTGTTAAGAATCTTGACTGTGAAGGGGAGGAGCAAGAGAGAATTTTTAGGCAGGAAGGGCTTAGAAAAGGCGTCCAGGTCAAGGGGAAAGAGGTTTGGTGGGGACGAGAGATGCAGGAGAGATAGAGAAACTGATGTTACAGGGTCACTAAGAAGATGGGATCAGACGGCCCTGGAATACACCTGGAGGGATTTGTTCCGAAGAGGTTAATATTCCCTCCATTGCTCTAGGGATAGGACCCAGGTCTTTTCCAGTTCTTTGGCACAAATAGGGAACTCCCGAAAGGCAGGGCCTGGATCTCCTCCTCCAGGGTCAGGGTTAGGATCAGTTCACACAGTTGGGAGTCAAGCTGGAGTGGAGATGACAAGAGAAGCCCAGATTATGGGTGGGGATAAAGTTGGTATGGGATCAGGGTGGAGGTCAGGATTCAAATTGGGTTCAGGTTAAAGGTCATTGTTGAAGTCTCTGAGTAGGGTCATTGTTGGGTAGGTAAGGGGTGAGGTCCTACCTTCCTCTGGGCAGAGCCAGTATTTCTCAGGAAAGTAGGGGTGGCCTGGTATGGAACCCTTATAGCTGTAGTCCTGCACGGCACACTTGACCATCTTCTGGAGGGCTTCAGGATCCACATGGCGCTGCATGGTCTGAGTCAGGCCCTGGGCAAGGGGAGAGGAGAGGAAATGACTAGGTGCATAAAGGCCCCAGCCTTGGTGTCCTGCTGGACCCAGATCCAGGCCCTATTGAGAAAGTCAGCCCAGTTGGGTGTCCTCCCTATGTCAGAGGGATCCCCATGGTAGTCTTGGCCCCTCTGCATAGTTCTTTGTTTGAATCACACTTTCTTCCTTTCTTTCTATCCAGGGCTAGAGCTGGAGACTGCTATTTGTCCTGAGTGCTTTTCTGATGTTCTCCTTTCTGTCCTTTCCTTGACTAGGAGCTCTTTAAGGGCAGAGCTGGGTGTTCTTGTTTTCTTGCAGACTGTGTGCTGTCTGGGAGCAGGCCCTGGGGCTCCCCAGACAGACCAACAGATCCCTGGTATAACCTGGAGCCTCAGGAAAGCCTGGCTGCCCTGGGAGCCAGCGACCTGATGCAGATGTTTTGGAAGGGAATGCTTTCTGGGAATTTGACACCTTAAAGGAGATGAAGGATGGGGCCAGAGGGACACCAAATTTAAAATCTAATTGCTTGATTCCAACCTGATTCTGATTCTACTGTGGCTCTGATCTTGACACCGTACCACCCTTGACCCTGACACTTAGCCCTTGTGCTTATCCTACCGTGACCTTCTTCCTGATCTTGGTTCAGGCCCTGGGTTCCTCTGCTTCTTGGGTTTTACCTTGTCTTGTTTCCTTCAATCCCTTATTGGGTTAGATCTGTGGAATTCCTGATTAAAACCTACCTCTGGAGCTCTCTTGTCCTCAGCTGAGGGCAGAATGCCAAGTTAGTTGCAAACCAATAGATCTCTGCATGCAGCTGATGTGAAAAGGCAGTTGGGTCACAGGGGTGGGACACCCAGCAAAGTCAGAGACTAGAAAGGACTTCCTCATAGTGGGCAGCAAGGTGCTGGGATGGTGACTCTGCTACCTGCATTTCTCCCTTATGATCTGAAGAGCAAAGGCTTCTCTTGGCCAAGATGAGATCTGGTGCACCTACTGCCCTCAAAGCCCCTGCTGAGGGGTTTCTTGGATCTCTGTGCCCCACTGAGATTTTGTTTTATTGGCAGATCCTGCACAGTCATACTCCATATGGGTGAAAGAGCCACAAGACTTGGCATTCCTTTGACCTTTATACATAGACACACACACACCCAGTCATTTAGGAGAACTCCTAGATGTCATCAATTTCCCCTTAGAAGCTTTCCTCAGATACCTGTATCTTTGATTGTCTGCTCATGGTTTATGAGTAGGAGACTAAAAAAGCTTATTGGAGGCTTTGAGGGGTGGGTGGGCTTTGTCAACCAGGAACATCACTGTAGGATGATCTGGCTAAACCATTTTTGTCAAATTCTGTGAGTTTCTGTAGGTCTTCCCTCTTGGGCAGATCAGATCCTTCAGAAGAGACTTTCAATCTTTGGCCTACAGGTTGTGGCCTGGCTGCCAGTGTTCTGAGAATCTAGTGGAGAAGAGGGCTGTTGGGGGGCAGCATTCAGTATGTGGAGGTTCATCTGCTTTCAGTGGTATCCTGCCCTTGGCTGGGCCTGACATTCCCAGTCCTGAGATCCTCGCCAAAAAATTAGCCTTCTGATTTTTGCCGAGATGGGGAGGCAGTCACCGCATGGAATAGAAGAGGGGATTTATGGGTTTAACTGTTTTAAAAACTATATATTATTTATTTATTTGAGAGAGAGAGAGAGAGAGAGAGAGAGAGAGAGAGAGAGAGCACATGCCCACGAGTGGGGGAGTGGGAGTAAGGGTTGGAGGAGCAGAGGGAGAAGCAGACACCACTCTGAGCAGGGAGCTGGATAGGAGGCTTGATGTGATGCAGGGCTCAGTTCAGGGGCTGGACTCCAGCACTCCAAGATCATGACCTGACCCAGATAGCTGCTTAACTGACTGAGCCACCCAGGCACCCCGGTTTAATTGCTTCTCAAACTGCTTTCAAATCATCCTTATTTTAGCTGTGGTCCTGTCCTATCTTCAGTTCCAGAGAAGGCTAGTATTACCAATTCCTGAGCCTTTTTGAAAATTCTGCGGTTTTAAGTTAAATTACGTCTTGTGTTTCCCACTGCTGGCTTTGGATTCAGCTTTCTCAGATCTGCTGTCGGTATTACTTATTAATCATACTTTCTAGCTTCTGAAATTTTGTAGCCATTGTCCTTTCTCTCTCAAGAGTCTTGTGAGTTTATGTGTCAAATATCCATTTACAGGGGCGCCTGGGTGGCTCAGTTGGTTAAGCCACTGCCTTCAGCTCAGGTCATGATCCTGGAGTCCCGGGATTGAGTCCCGCATCGGGCTCCCAGCTCCGCAGGGAGCTTGCTTCTCCCTCTGACCTTCTCCTCTCTCATGCTTCTCTCACACACTCTCTCTCTCTCCCAAATAAATAAATAAAATCTTTAAAAAAAAACAAATATCCATTTACAGGAGTTTTAGAGGGCTTCAGGAGAGAGTCTAAATACATATGTTCAATTTCAACCCAGAAACTTATAGTTGTATATTCTATGTAGTAATCTTTTGTCAACTACATGTTGCAGATACCTTTTCTCAGTTTGTGGCTTTGCATCTTCATTTTCTTTATAGTGTCTTTTGATGAGAAGAAGTTCTTAATTTTAACATATATGAATTCATTAATCTCTTCTTTTACGTAGTACTTTTGTGACTTGTTTAATAAATACAACCATACTCTCAGATAATGGAGATAATGTCCTATATTTTCTAAAATGTCCTATATCTTCTAAAAGCAAAGAGTTTTTACTTTCCATAGTTAAGTCTTTAATCTGTCAGGAGTTGCCATTGGTGTGAGTTAGGCATCAATTTTCTTTCTATCCACCAGGATAACCAACTGTCCCACTGAATAGTTTACCTCTCCCTGCACCCTCCTCCTCCCCACACAAATACACAATGCGACCCCAATTTTGATATATCTTTCAAATAGCTTTACTTTCTGTTGTATATTGTCCCATATCTATATGGCCCCATATCTGGTCTGTTTTATTCTCTATCAATCAATTTGGCTATTCCTATAGTAACACTACACTTTATAAATGTTAGTCCCTCTTCCTATCCACATGCATGTATTACTTCTCTGTTTATGTTTTAAGCAAAGTTTCATATTATCTATACAGTTTTATACACATTGTTAGATTTCTACTTACTTTTTTGTTGCTAGAGTGATATACAGGCGTGTGTGTGTCTGTGTGTGTGTCTATTTATTTTTTTAAATTATGCTTTTTGGGGCACCTGGCTGCCTCATTTGGATCTCAGGGTCATGAGTTTGAGCCCTGTGTTGGGTGCAGAGAGTACTTAAAATGAATGAATAAATAAAAATTAAAAGAAAATAATGTTTCCTAAATATTTGCTGTTGAGGTAAAGAAATGTGATTGGCTTTTTATCTTATATTCACCCAATTCTCTAAATTCTTATTCTAATAATTTGTAGAGGCTATGCACATGACTGTATTGTCTGTGAATAATAAGTTTTTTGTATTCCTTTCTTACCATTGTATCTTACATGATATTGTTTTCCAAAATACAACTTATCTGATATTGTGTTCTAAATTTTGGCATGTTTCTTAAATTTAACAGGTTAAAAAAATCATAATTATCTTCCTTTGATATTGGTTGCTTAAATTTAACTCATGTTTACCAATTTTCGTAACTCACCGGTCCTTCTTGCATCTCAGACCTTCCTTTTGTGATCACTTTCCTTCTCCCCAAAGTATATCCTTTACAAGTTCCTTTATTAACAGGTCTGATGGTAGTAAACATTTTCATTTTGTTTGCTTGTAAATGTCTTTATCTTTCTTTTGTTCTTGAAAGAAAGACACTTTGGGCGCCTGGGTGGCTCAGTCAGGTGAGTATCTGCCTTCGGCTCAGGTAGTGATCTCAAGGTCCTGGTCAGGCTTGATCCAGCCCTGTGTCAGGCTCCCTGCTCAGTGGGGACTCTTCTTCTCCGTCTCCCTCTGCCCCTCCTCCCTGCTTGTGCTCTCTCTCTCTCAAATAAATAAATAAGATCTTAAAAAAAAGAAAGAAAGGAAGGAAGATACTTTGAAGACATTTTTTCTCTGCCTGTTTTTTGGGGGGTTTTTAAAGAGATTTTTAAAAAATTATTTGAGGGGCGCCTGGGTGGCTCAGTTGGTTAAGCAACTGCTTTCGGCTCAGGTCATGATCCTGGAGACCCGGGATCGAGCCCCACATTAGGCTTCCTGCTTGGCGGAAAGCTTGCTTCTCCCTCTCCCAACCCCCCACCCCCGCTTGTGTTCCCTCTCTCACTGTGTTTCTCTCTGTCAAATAAATAAAATCTTTAAAAATAATTATTTGACAGAGAGAGACAGTGAGAAAGGGAACACAAGCAGGGGGAGTGGGAGAGGGAGAAGCAGGCTTCCTGATGGGCAGGGAACCCAACACTGGGCTCAATCCCAGGACCCTGGGATCATGACCTGAGCCGAAGGCAGACGCTTAATGACTGAGCCACCCAGGTGTCCCTCTCTGCTTGTTTTTAAGATTATCTCTTAAGCTGGTGTTAGCAGTTCCACTGTGAGGTACCTATGTGTGAAATTCTTTCTATTTATTCTATATCTGTGGATTCATTTGTTTTATTGGTTCTGGAAAATTTGGAGACTCTTTCTCTTCAGATAATGCCTACTGTCTTTTCTATTCTTTCCTTCTGGGATTCTGAGTAGATGTGTAGGAGATCTTCTCCTCCTGTCTTTCATATTGATTAATGTTTCTTTCATATTTTTTAACCACTTGGTCTCTGTGCTGCATTCTGGGAAATGTCTTCTGCTCTTTCATATCACTAATACTTTTTTTAAAGTTTTATTTTAATTCCAGTTAGTTAACATACAATGTTATATCAGTTTCAGGTGTGCTATATAGTGATTCAACAATTCTATACATCACCCAATGCTCATCACAAGTTCCCTCCCTAATCGCCCTCACATATTTCACCTATCCACCCCCCCACCTCCCCTCTGGTAACCATCGGTTTGTTCTCTATAGTTAAGAATCTGTTTCTTGGCTTGTCTCTCTCTCTTTCTCTCTCTCTCTCTCTCGCTCTCTCTCTCTGTTTTAAGATTTATTTATTTATTTGAGAGAGAGAGAAAGAGAGTTTATGAGCAGAGGAGAGGGACAGAGAGATTGAGGGAGAAAGAGACTTCCCTGCTGAGGTGGGAGCCTGACGTAGGCCTCAATCCTAGGACTCTGGGACCATGACCTCAGTCGAAGGCAGACGCTTAACCAACTGAGCCACCCACATAACTCTTGTCTCTCTTTTTTCTTTTCTTTCTTTTTTTTTTTTAAAGATT
Source organism: Spilogale gracilis (assembly GCA_004023965.1). NCBI lineage: Eukaryota > Metazoa > Chordata > Mammalia > Carnivora > Mephitidae > Spilogale > Spilogale gracilis. The sequence continues at coordinate 135,529 of PITA01000382.1, read as the reverse complement.
TTATTTATTTGACAGAGAGAAACACAGCCAGAGAGGGAACACAAGCAGTGGGAGTGAGAGAGGGAGAAGCAGGCTTCCGCTGAGCAGGGAGCCTGATGTGGGGCTCGATCCCGAGTCTCCGGGATCATGACCTGGCCGGAGGCAGTCACTTAACCAACTGAACCACCCAGGTGCCCTTGTCTCTCTTTTTTCACTTATGCTCATTTGTTTTTCTTAAATGCCACATGTGTGAAATCATATGGTGTTTGTCTTCCTCTGACTTATTTCATTTAGCATTATAATCTCTTGCTCTGTCTGTTGTTGCAAATGGCAAAATTTCATTATTTTATGGCTGAATAATATTCCATTATAGGCATATACACCTCATCTTCTTTATCCCTTTGTTAGTCAATGGATACTTGGGCTGCTCCCATACCTTGTATTGTAAATAATGCTGTACCTATTGTAAATAATGTTGCTATGAACATAGGGGTTCAAGCATCCCTTTGACTTAGGGTTTTTGTGTTCTTTGGGTAAATACCTAGTAGTGCGATTGTTGGAATGTAGGGTAGTTCTATTTTTAACTTTTTGAGGAAACTCCACACTGTTTTCCAGGTGGCTGTGCCAGTTTCATTCCCAAAAGAGGGCTCAATCCCAGGACCCTGGGATCATGACCCAGGCTGAAGGCAGTCACTTAACCAACTGAGCCACCCAGGCGCCCCTATTTCTGAAATTTCCATTCACTTCTTTTTTACATTTGTCTGGTCTTTAAATAATATACTCACTTGCTCGTTTTAATGATTTTACTTTATTTTTAAAAATTAATAATAATTGTTTTATATACTTTAACTGTTGATTCCAATATCTGAAGTCCTTGGAGGTTTTAGTCTGTTATTTGTTATTTCTGCTGACTGTCAGAGGGTGATTTGTTTCCTTTTATATCTTATTACAAACTCAGATTTGATTGACCTTACCCTGAAGGACACTTGGAAACCTATATTAAGGGTATTTTCTACTAGAGAGGATACACATTCATTTGTGTGTGTGTGTGTGTGTGTGTGTGTGTGTGTGTGTGTGGTGGGGCAGGGAGCCAGAGATCATTAAACTTTCTGGTTCATTTTGGAGTTTAAGGTTTAGTTTCTTCACTTCACTTAAGGCTTAAACTCCTGCTTGTAGTGCTGATATTGGCATTCATTCTCAGGACATCCTAAGTATACTTACCACTCACCTCCATGAGAGTCCAGAAAAAAAATAAAAATTAAGTTTTATGCAAGACCTAGTTGTTTTCAAGCAGGAGGGCACTTGAGCATTTCTAGATCGGCATACTGTCAGAAGCAGAAGCCTTTCCTTTATTCTTAATCCCACTGCTGTCTGGATTTCACTCCTTTCCACTCACCGAAGCTGTCTGGCCAGATTGCTAAGGGTTACTACATCCAAGAGATCCATGTCTGTGTTGACATTTGACACTGACCTTTATCTAAAATGCTATCTTTGTTGGTTTCTCTTTGATTTTTCTTCCTATCACCCTGTTCTCCTTTTATGGCTCTTCTTTCTTTACTTACCTCTTAAATAACCTGTATTCTCCAAATTCCATCCTTGACCTTTTTCTTATTTTTCCTTGGCAATCGCATATACTCTATGACTTTAGCTACCACCTCTATGTTGATGATTTCAAAATCTGTATACATAGCTCAACCCTTTTCCCTTTTCTTCAGATAAATATTCCAACCGCCTACCAGATATCTCCTTTTAGTCCTTGAATATTTTTGTCCCAAAATGAACTCCAAATATTTTTCTAATCTGCAATTCCAAATCTCAGAACTACTACTCCTCTAGTTGCCAGAGCCCTAAACCCAGGAGTCGTCCTAATCTCTCCTCTCTTCTTTTTACCTAGATGATTACCAAGATCTATTGATCTACTTCTTAAAATTCCCTCCTTTTGAATCAAAAAGCAGGCAGGTACTCTCATATTTTTCTGGTGGGCATGTAAGTTATTATAACCCTATTATGGCAATTTGAAGTGTATATCAAAAGTTTTTGAAGTGTGCATATCCTTTCTCCCAACAATTTCATGTCTAGTAATTTATCCTAAGGAAATAGTTGATGTCTACAGATGTACACAAATGATCATACTAACAACATTTTGTAAATAATCTAAATTTCCAATATGATTTCTTAAACATATTTTGGCACATTCATAAGATACCACAGTCATTAAAAGGACAGTATAGAATATTTTTACACACAAAAAATGTACCTGATATGTGGTTATATGCAAAGAGCAAGATTCAAAGTGTTGGTATATAATGTAATGACATTTTCATAAAAAATGTTTGCTTCCTGGGCACCTGGGTGGCTCAGAAGGTTAAGCCTCTGCCTTTGGCTTAGGTCATGGTCTCAGGGTCCTGGGATCAAGGCCCGCATCGGGCTCTCTGCTCAGCAGGGAGCCTGCTTCCTCCTCTCTGTCTGCTTGCCTCTTTGCCTACTTGTGATCTCTTCCTCTGTCAAATAAATAAATATTTAAAAAAATTTCCTTCCTAAAATGGCATATAATAATAAATTAACAATGGATAATTTGGGTAGTGAGATCACAGGCCTTTTTCCTTTATGCTTCTCTGAGTTATCTGAGCTATTATCTCAGATACCAGTTATCTGGGATTATTCTGCATTGAGCATATGTTTATTTTATAATTATAAACATTATTTAAAAAATTCCCTTTTCACTGCTACAGTCTCTTCTTATCTTGCACCTACACCCTCCTCCCTTACCCTTCACCACCTCACTGGGCTTCCTGTCCTGAGCCCCAGCCTCTCCAGTCTCCTGCCACTGTGGCTCCTCTCACCATTGGGCAAGCCTCTCGCTCTGCTCCAGTTCTTAATTCCTGGTAGATCCTTGTCCTGGCTGCCCTTTCCCCTGACTCTTTTCTGTTGGAAGCCTCTTCCCTCAGGATCTCTTAGTAGACCTGCCCTTAAGAACCAGGAATGCTCTCCTTTTTCCAACTCTTGTATCGGTACATTCACTGGGCAACCTTGTTTTGCTCACTTGTCTGCGGAGAGCTCTTCATAGGCACAGCCTGGCCTTTCATTGTTGTATCTGCATTGTGCCTGGCACATATAGATACTCACCATTTGTTGGACGGTACACACAGATAAATTCCCTTAGGCAGAGCCACAGTAGACTCACAAATCTTGTTTCCATTTTGTGAAAGCTGCACAGACCCACTTGGCCACTCATCTTCAAGTACAGACATACAGACACAAGAGGAAAAACATGCCTATAGCACCTTTTCTGGCATAACCCACAGGCAGCCTCAGGGCCTTTGCATTTTTGGATAACTATGCCTGGAATCCTATTCTGTCAGCTCTTCACAGGGCTAGTTCTCTCTTATCTTTCCAGTCTCTGCTCAACGTCGCGGTGAAGAGAGGTCTTCCATGACCTCCCTATTTAAGTAGCTTTGCCTGGTTCCTTTCCATTTCTGTTACCCTGCTTATTTCCTATACAGCATTTTGGATAATTTATAGAACTTGTTTACTTCTTGATAATTCTCTCCACCTCCTACCCTGGTGGATTAGGAGGGCAGCACGAGGAAAGAATTTTGTACTTTTTTTTTTTTAAGATTTTTTTAATTTATTTGACAGAGAGAGCTCACAAGTAGGCAGAGAGGCAAGCAGAGAGAGCAGAGGAAACAGGTTCCCTGTTGAGCAGAGAGCCTGATGTGGGCCTCGATCCCAGGACCATGAGATCATGACCTGAGCTGAAGGCAGAGGCTTTAACCCACTGAGCCACCCAGGCACCTGAATTTTGTACTTTTTTATATTATGATAAATTCCATGCCTAGGCAAATGATAATATACATATATGTGTGCATGTATGCATGTGCATGCACACACACAGCTACAAATAATTACAAACATATAATGACAACTACACACTACCAGTCGTTCAGACACACATGACCATACACTCTGGCCTGCCCACCCACCCAGCCTCTACTTACCGGCGTCACAAACTTGTTGGCTTCCCAGGCCCACAGAGGTGGGTCTTTATAGACCTCCTTGATAGAGGTGGGAGCCCTGTAGGAGTCAGTGTAGGTGCTGATGGGGGTCTTGGTCTTGCGGGAGAAGAGGAACATAGTGAGGTCTAGGGGATGCCGTGGTGGGCTCTACCTACCAAGAGCTCCTGTAAGACATCCGTGACCACCCACTCTACCAGAACGCCCACACCTCCAGCCTGGCAGGTGCCCCTTAGCTGCTGTGAGCCCCTCCTACAGAGGATCTCTCAGCTGCCCTCCCTCACAACCTCCCTGGTCCTACCCCACCCTGCTTCCCCCTCTAGGATGGGCACTGCCCATTATGAGATCACCTGGCTCAGCCCCATCCCTGGGGAAGTGAGGAGATCCAATTCCCTCCCTACCCCCAATCTCTTCCTGCTTTGAGCCCCTCAAAAGAGTCCAACTTCCAAGAGTGCAGAGGGTTCCTGGAGATCATATAGGCCAACTTCTCACTTTGATGAAGAGAAATGGAGGTTCTGAGGCATCAAGTGACTTGTCCAGGGTCATGCAGCAGGTCAGTGGCAGGCCTGGCCTGGGAACCCATGAGTGGAAGCACAGTGAAATGTGTATCCAGAGAATCAGTTCTCTCCCTTTCCCAGCCCACTTGCCCCTTGCCCATGACTCAGGTAGGGAGCTGAGGCTGGCTTGTTTGATGCTTTTAATATCATTATTTGTGTTACACGATACACAACCAAGGATGATGGTCAATACTGCGATGGAAATGTTAAAAAAAATATTATACACGGCTCATATCTTCCACACACCTTCCTGGAAATAAATTAGTGAGCACGGAGAAACCTGGCTGGTTGGCAGCCAGAGCTGAGGGTAGAGGGAGTGTTAAGGCAGTATCTACAAGGGGGAAGGATGACGGGGTGGGGTGGGGGCAAACTAAGGCCTCAATTCCTCCCCTCCATCATCCCAGACAGGGAAGGAGGGACCCATGCACTCTCCTAGACCGCGGAGGTGCTGGCTACCAGCTTCCTACTTCTCTCCGCCACTTGTATACTGCCTCAGCTGGAAGCCCCTGCCTGCCAGGGACCTAGTGTGTCCTGTAGGTGGGGACTTCTCCCTGGCACCTCGGGGCTAGAGAGCTGGAGCCGCGGGCCAATCACACAGCAAGTCAGCAGCAAAGGCAGTAGTCGAAATGAGCCCTCATGGGGGCCCTGCCCAGAAGAGAGGAGGTACCCATGTTCTAGAAGGGTGAGTCAGGGAGCCAGGGTAATGATAGTAGCGGTAGGAAGCTTGGTTGTGGGCCCAGCTGATGGGATGGGGATGCTGACCAGGATGGCAGAGAGAGGTTCAGCTGGGGGCCAGGGTGGACTTTGTAGACCCTGCAGGGGCCCTTCTTTGTCCTTGCCTTCCTTTGGCATTTTCTCCTCACCTAACTGGGGTCCCTGCTCTAGAGGAAGTACAGGGGGTGAAGGAATGGAGGGTAGAAAGCCGCACCTCAACATTTTGTGGAGTTGGCAGCCTGGGGGTGTGGTATGTGGAGAAGGGCTACCCTTCCTAAGCCGGCAGCCTTATTCTCTCTTCTGACTACCCTCCCCTCCTTTCAGCTCCCATCTCCCAGGCATGGCAGCCAGGGAGTGGGCCGTGCGGGTATCCTCTGCATGTATGCATCATGTGAGTGTTGTACACGACAGTGAGTACACAAGCATGTGTGGGGCGTCCGCATGAAGGAATGGGGAGGGTACACCCTGGTCCTGGGATCTGGGGTTTATGAGGCATAAGACCCAAGAGGTCTTAGGCTCTCTGTGCTTTTGTACTTCTTCACGTGGGGGCAGGTCTCTATTGCCGAGTCACCTCCTCCCTCTTGACTTTCATCCTCAGCCTTTCTGCGCACTCCCCAGCATCAGCAGCAGGACACACTCTCACAGATGCCGCACAGAGCGACTCACACAACACATACCCCCCCGGATGTTTACAGGATACACATGTATTCCCAAATAGATCCCACACACACACACGGGTCTCTTAGGAACTTCCCAACTCCTTTCCACACAGAAACACAACTCAGGAAGCCCCATAGGTGTATCCAAAGACACACAGAGACTTGCCCACACAACTCCACAGAAATTCCTGGGAAGAAATGCCTTCAGGCTTGAAAAGACCTTAAAGTAATTTCAGATACCGCTCATTTTACACTTGAGGAAACTAAAGCCCAGAGAACACAAGTGCTTGTTGAGATCATGGAGACAGTACGAGCATGAGGGCCATGGCCCGAGCTTCTGACTCCAGGACCAGGGCTCTCGGTTCACTGCTGAGCAGCCTCTCACATGGTCACCTTCCCACCAGGGACACTCACTCATGACAGAAACAGGCATCTGGAGGGAGAGGCCCAACACAGAGACACAGACACACACCCTGACAGCCTCACACATACACACATTCTGCCCAAGTTCTCCCTACCATACACATGCTACCAGTTTTCTCCTAAGCTTGCCTCCTTGAAGATTCTTGCTGAGAAGCGGTGTCTGGGATCTTGGGCTGGAGAGATGGGAATGGGGCGTTCGAGGCCAGCCCTGCCTCTGCTTCCAGCCTGGGATGGAGACCAAGGAAGAGAAGCATGGGGGGTGGGAGGGGCTGGTAGAGAAACAGATGCACTGGTTGGCGGTGGGTGAGGACAGATCATATCACCCTAAACTGGCCTATCTCCAAGGCCCACCTTATCCTTCTCCACAACCCAGAGAGAAAGGAGGGGATGGATGGGGCAAAGAGGAGGAAGAAGGCAGTGATTCTAGGGGCAGGGGGCAGTATCCCACTGGGCAGCTTTGCCAGGTTTCCCATCTGGAGAGGAGGGGGAAACAAACGGTTATATGGGCCGGCAGGGGGCGTGTGAGGGGGCTCTGAGGTGTTGGGCCCTGCTCCCACCGCCCTGGGTCTTTCTCCCTTCCAGCCCCTTTCCTTGTCAGGCTGGGGCTGGGGGGTTCATGGCTTTGCTGGGGTGGGGCCAAGCCCCTGGCTTTGTGATCCCTACCCCACTCATTAGTGTTGGCCTCCCTGCTGTCTAGTCCTTCCTCTCCCCCGTGGGACTGCAGCTTTGGGGAGGAGGGCAGGGTACTGGGCAAGGTCCCCCAAGTAACTGAACAAACAGCCCCCCGCTCCTCAGCCCCCGGGGTGGAGAAAGACCCGGTTTTGGTTTCTCCGGCTCCATGAACACACAGAGGTACACGTCCTACCATAGGAGGAAGCAATGACTGTTACAAGGTTGGCGGCTGTAGGGGGCACAGGGGCCGGGGGCAGGCGGACAAGCTGGGGAGGGGTTGGCCCCTGCCCTGGTCCAACCTGGCCCACGGGGGCCCTGCCCCAGGCGGCCGCAATGGCCCCACCCGCTACTGAATGTGGCAGGCAGTGGAGGACGTGGCCTGGCAGCACATGCAGGTGGGGTTCACAGACTTGGGGGGAATGAGGTCCAGGTCCTCGTCATCAGGGATCTCGTCTAACCGGTAGCCGTCCTTCAGCAGCTGGATGTTCAAATCTTGGTTGATCTGCTGTAGACAAAGGGGAGAGAGGTCAGGCTTGGGGCGATCTGGAGGCACCACCCATAACTGGGCCACATCCCCAGGCCATCTGCACCCCACTCAGTCTCATCGCAGGTTACGGAAAGGTCAGGCTCTGCCCTCCTTAGGCCCCAGCCTCAGTTCTGGCCTCACTTCCTTATAGGTGCATCCCTGAGGTCCCACCTCTCTACAAAGGGCATCCTGTTCTAAGGGCAACTTCTGCCTCTGTTAGGCTGGTCCCTATTTCAGGCCTTGCCACAGAGAGTTTCGCCTGGATTTCACACTCCATTTAGGAGCCCTGTTCTAACCATGGGCTTAAGCCTTGCCCCTAAAACTGGGCTCCCCACACTTGAGGCCAGCGTCTGACAGCCTCTGGGTTCTTTCTGACACTGTCCCCATCCCAGGTCCCATTATGTCTGGTCCCATGGTGCTCCACCGAGCTTTGCCCACTGCTCCTCTTAGGGTGTGATGTGGTATCAGCCCCACCCCTTTTCCTGGCTGGAGGTGGTCCTGCTCAGGCGCGTCTAGGGTCCTAAGGAGTGGGGCCTCACCTCCGCAGAGGAATAGCCAGAGGAAGAATATCTGGACATGTCAAAGTCATCATCGCTGGTGGTAGAAGAAAAAAGACAGAAAAGTGATTTCCTGATATTAAATAGAAAACTCCCTGTACCCGACCCCCTACCCCATCAGTCCATACCTTCCCCCTCCCACACACATCCAAGTAAACAGCAGACCTAAATAAAAGATTGTGCCTCCTATGCAAATGCCCAGCTTCCCTAGCTCCACCTTCCAAATGAATTGCCCTCTGTAACCTCCTTCTAAACAGAGCTATTGCATCCATCACCCCGATTCCTCTCACCCTTTTTCTAGGCTCAAGTCCCGCTGACTTGGTGGGTTTCCCCAAAGTTCAATTGGAGCCAGGTGCATTCCCAGAAGTAGGGCTCCTCCCTTAGAAGGAGCAGCATGTTGGACATTGCATCAGGGCCCATTCAAGGGGCAGCGATTGCACCAGTCGTCTCCGGACAGCATCAGACTGTGCCAGTCCCCTTTTCCTCTCCCTGCTCCTCTCTTACTGCCAGATAAAAAAATTCCATTCCCTGAGGGATTCATTCCTTGGAGAGCTCCTGGCTGTCTGAGAAATACCCCACATCCCAATTCTGACAATACAGCAGGTGGGGCCTGTGCAGCCCACTTGTACGTTCATACAGGTTCCTGTGGCTTGCCCGGCTGCCCCAGCATCCCTGTACACACCTGTCCGTGTCAAGGGCTACCAGTGGCTTCTCATCTGGGCTCTGGTCAAGCGAGGAGTAGCCTTTATTGGGGACGACCAGCCTGGGTAGAAAATTTAGGGGATTGGATTGGCAACTGGAGCGCATGGCCTGGTGGGGAACTGGACTGGGCCCTGACCCACCACTTCCCCCTGCCCCTTGGATCCTGTTGAGACTCTCTCCTCTCACAAAGGAGCTGGGCCTGAGGAGGGAGGGAAGAAGGAGAGGCGTAGGACCAGCAGAAATAGATGTTGACTGGCAGGGTCCAGGTGGGGTAGGGGGGCCTCTACCTTGTCCGGGCCATGACATTGTTCTTCTTGGGTTGCTGGTTGACGGGGCTACCCATGCTGCCATTCTTCAGGGAGCCCTTCCGGGCCAGCTCCCGCTGCTTCTCTGCAAGAGAACATGGGAAGGAAGCTGTGTCCTGCTCCCAGGGCCACCCTACCTTACTGCTCAGGACTGACTGGGCTGGGCCTCTGCTGTGAAACCCCTTGCTTCTTTAGGAACCGAGGCAGGGATCCCAACTCCAGGCCCTGCTGCTTAGTGGAGATAGTACTTGGCCCTGCACGACCTGAGGCAGATAGGAAGAGGCTGACCCCTGTCTTCCAGAAGCTGGACTCCCATGGGGGACGGTGGGTGTATGCTTGATGCCAGAGAAAGGCTGGACAGGGAGTGATGAAGCAGAAGGATGGAGAAGTTGGGGCTTCTTGCAGGTGATACCTTGAGCTGAAGAGAGGAGGGCATTCTAGGAAGGAGGGATAGCACATACAAAAATGCATTTACAAATGAGCAAAGTAAGTATGGATCCAGATGAGATGGAGGAGTGAAGTTGGAGGGAGGTCAGGTTAGAAGAATAGGATACATTTATTCAGCCATTTACTTATTTACCATTCACCATTATGTCTTAGGTCCTGTGTTAAGGGGTTGGGGGCTCCCTCTGGTTACAGATTCAGAGTTTAAAGGCCTTGAATGCCAAAAAAAAGGAACCTGGTATTAATGCAGAAGCCAAAGGAGCTACCGAAGTTGTGGAGTGGGAGGGGAAGAATGAGGCTAGCAGGGTAAAGGGCAAGAGGCTGGGGAGCTGCAATACCTGTGCCAGCCTAGTGAGTTCTCCAAGGCGCTAGAGTCTACCTACAGGGCCGGCCACCAGGTGACCCAGTGTCTGGTATGTGGCAGGGTTACCCAGAAGCTTTCTGGGTCCTGGAGGAGCCTGCCCATCCTTTCCTGTTCATCTTAAGCCCCGATGTGGAAAAAGGGACTGCTGGGCAGAGAGGGATGCTAGGTGAAAGCTCTCATAAAATAACCACTAGCTCCAGAGAGGCAGGATGGAATGGGACTTTCCAGCTACTGTGACTCTGAAATTTCCCCTGACCTCCACATCTCTTAGTTTCTCATCTCTCCGTCTCTGACCCTCTGTCTTTGCCACTACTCCTCTGACTCCAGTTTTTGCAGCTTCTTTCCAGAGAACAGCAACTGCCATTACCACTCCAAGCCTCTAGGGGGTGCAATTTGCCTGAAAGTCCCCAGTGGTGATTTTCCTTGGTGCAATTGGGACAAGGTTCTGAGTTTTCATGAGGAGCTTTGGTGGTAATATAATGGGGAGGAAAAAAAGTGGTATTTCAAATGCATGTTGGAATTGTTTGAAATAGTGGAAAAAAATGCAAACAATAAACTGGCAAAACCAAACTACGGACTACTGTGCAACCATTTAAAAGTGTGAAGTCATTCTTTATATACTGACATTGCCAGGGGCTCCAAGGTATTAAATGGAAAACAAAGTTTCAGAAAATGTGTACAGTATGATGCCACTTATGTTAAAATATAAAATAAAACAAGAAAAACTAAAAAAGTGTAAAATTATTATCTCTGGGGAGGAGAGTGTGGTAGAAGGGGGAGTAGAAGGAGAAGTCACACTTGTTAAAATATTGTATTGTTAAACAATAACAAATAACACTGGCTGTAGTTTGAGTCTGGTGTCTTGGGAAGATGAACAGATCCACTGAGAGAACTGCTCTCTTGTTTAGGAAAAAGAGCCGGAGGATGTGGTCTGGAATGAGAGAAACAAGATAAAAACAAAACAGAACAAAACAAAAACACCCCCTGCAAACACATACCACAAGAAAAGAAATTAAAAAAAACCAAACAAATGGAAAAACTGAATAAAAGAATAGAACTCATGAAAAGGAGTTCTAGCAGCTACAGAAGGAAAAGGTTTTACAACAGATGGAAAAAGGTTCCGAGGAGAAGGGGTCCCGTGTTTAGTGGCAGCCGGAGTCTGAGGAGAAAATGGGCAAGAGGGTAGTAGCAGGGATGGCAGAGGAGATATGAAGGATAGTCATGAGTTGTATTTAATTGTAAACTGTTTCCTGGGTGTACTGTGCTGTAATTCTTCTTCATGAAACCAAAATTTAGTGAGTCGGGTATACGCAGTGGCCTTTGGCGAGCGGAATTTTGGCCCCGGATGGGGGAAGGGCGGGGTCTGGCAGAGGGAAGTGAGAAGAGCAGCTGCAGGGGCGGTGGGAACCAAGTGGCTTTAAAGAAGCACGTGGCTTCTGACTGACTTCAGAATGGACATGGAATAAACCCCCAAAGGAAAGGTGTCCCCGGAAAGGGGGTGGGGAGATATTTGGACCAAGGGAAAGCTACCCAAAACAGGAGCCAACCGAGCCCTGAGATCTCTAGGTGGGCGAGGGAGAAATAGGTAGAGGATCTCAGCTTCTAAGTTTTGGGATCCTCACTCCTTCTACCTCTCAAACAGAATAACTGATACCTCACCTCTAAGGCAGTTTCCTCCCAGCCTGGCCCAGTGTTTGATGGGTCTTCTAACCCTCTTTCTGGGGTTCCATGGTTTTATCCCTGAAGCTACCCCTTGGAACACCTGGACTCTTCTTGGCGTTGGAGAGGCTTCCTAGAGCTTTGGGTCCTGCAGAGAACTGTTAACTTCCCTCTTTGCCTTGCAGGAGATAAGGTGTCTGGCAGTGCCATGACTTGGTGGCTTGAGTCTTGCAATCACCTAGGCTGGGCTGGTTTATTTGTGCCACCTCATTGCAGACCCAGCTCAGAGCACCTTGTCCACTCCCCGCATCTCCCTCACCCCCCCGGACACACTCACCCAGCTTCACTTGGAGCGGGGATGGTTTGTAATTCATGGCTACTGACTCACCCTCCCGGGCGTCACAGTCCCCGTCAGAGATGGAGGCGGCGGCTGGGTCCTGTGAGGAGAAAGCAGAGACAGAAAGTAGATAGGTAGTGAATATATGGGGCTTCTCTCAGTCCTGAAGTTGGTCTTCCCACCTGTCATCTGGGGGCATTCCCCCAGCAATAGACAGGCCACTCAAGGACAGAAGGGCAGACCCACACATGCTGGAAGGAAGACCCTGAATTAGGTAAAAGAGCCATGGATCTCAGCCCCACTTACATCCACCTGGGTGTCTGTCTTCAAAGACCTGCGTGAGTCAGCCTCCCCCCAGAAAGCCTACTGTGTAATTCCTTAAACGAACAGAATTTCCTTGTCCAATCTCCTAAGTTGCCCTGTTCCTCAGAGGCATTCCTGTACACTTGTTTAGAAAAGTCTTTCTAGGTTCCTGTGAGTTTAAGTCTGGATTAAGATCAGAGTACATGCTCCCTAAAACGGGGCTTCTCCTGTTTCTCTTAGCATTGGTTGGGGCCTTTCACTAGATCCATAGAACTAACTGGCCAAGCCACGCCAGACTTCAAGACTATAGCCAATGGACAAAAGAGTTCTCATGAGAACTTCATTTCACAGATGAATCCTAAAGATTATCTCCTGGGTGTTGGCCGGGTATGGTAGATGAGAAGATGAAAAATGGCAAGTCAACCAGTGACCAGTTAGTCCTGTGCTAACTCAGGCCTCACTGTTTCCTCCAAAACACCCCAAACCTTGGGGTGTACTGTAGTCAGTAGGAGGGGCTGGATGCACATGCTCCCTGAGAAACTGATGATCAATCACTGATAATGGATACTGCCATTCTAGGAATCTGCCTAGGATTAAAGAGTGGTAAGCCCCAGCTCTGAGAACTGCAGAGTAGACCCAAGGCTGTGTCTGTTCCACCTCTGGGGGCACAGACAGCAGACAGAACGCTGCAGGATTGGCCCTGCGGTGTCAGGCCTGGGACCTGAGCGACCCAGCAAGGGAAGGACATATTACCATTATGGTGGCTCCTGTTCCCTTCAGAATGAGGCAGTGGGGATGAACACATGCTTGTCATTAAAGGGAAAGGAAAAAGTCTAGAATGTTTGGAGGGAAATCCTGGCCTTTCTGTTCCTTTAGGCCATCCAGAGTACAAGAGCCTGGATGGGCTCTGTTGCCACAGTGGTTTGTAAGTTCCTGAGGGCAGAACCTGGGCCTCTGTCCTCTTCTCTGAACTGCACCACTTGGCTGGGATTGTAGGGGGCAGGGCTCAGAACAAGAGGGGTGCTGCAGTGCCCCAGTGCATCTCAGGCAGCTTCCCATGCTGCAATCCCCTCCAATCCTTTATTCTCTACCTCCTTGTCTCAGCTCCTCCTGAGAGACTCCAAATGGATAGCATTTATCCCATGCAGACTTGGGCCCTTACATGCCTCCCTATGGCCAAAATAGTCTTGAGGTGATACCTGGGGGCACATGAAGACCTGACAGCTGGGTCTGGCTTTCCCCTTAGACCACAAGTAGGACTCACCCCCAAAGCAGCTTGAGGGATGACTTCTCAGAAGGTAAAGGCCATAAACATACCTGTGGGATCCTACCACTGGCACCTTTCCAATTTCCTTAGTCATATTACTTTTTCTGTAGCATTTTTCAGATGTCACTCATACCATATCCATTCGAATATGGCTTCCTCTCCTGGCTTTGAGGACACTGTGATCCTTGGCTCACATTACTTCTTTAACCATCATTTTTTACTCCTCCCACAGCCCTTTGTCTCTTCAGCAGGTTCTGGCCCTCAGCCCGGCTCTCTCCTTGGAGAGCCCTGATGTCTCCTACAGTTTATAGAGTAATATTTTTATACTGGTGACTTCTAAATCTATGGCCTTCCCAATCATGCATCTTCTCTGGAACCCTCCGCCCCATCCATCCATGTAAGCCTCACTGTCCTTTCCCTGGGGGTGACTTTAAACACATGAGCCCCTCAGGCATTTGGGGCTAACCTTTCTCTCCTCAGCACAAATGAGTTCATCAGAGTTGCTTCTCAGTCTGGAGGTACTGGGTGGAAATGGTAACACTGGAGGGAAACTATGCGGGAAGGATCGGGTCTAAGTGGGAGCTGGGAAGCTGTTGAGCAATTCTGGTCACAAGGACACACATTTGGTCCTCAATGCCACTAGGCAGGTCTTGGTGGCTTTTGATCATTGAGAGAAACTGCCAGTTTCTGTGGGTCATAAACCAGAGTGTAGAGCCCCAGGCTTGAAAAGTCCCATGCAAAGCCCACCATTCAGCATCTCCCTGTCACTGTCTATGATAGAAGGCCATCTTAGTGGCAAGAACAAAGATCTCTGGCACTGTGCCTGAAAATTCAAGTCTTTACTGTGGGCTTCCTGTATGTCTTCCCTGAGAAACACAGCCAATGCACCATGACCATCACATGGAAATGTAATCAGGTTAAATGTGAAATATTCATGAATGTTAAGTATCAGAGAGAATCCAGGCAGAAGGAAATGTCTGGCTCCAAGAAATCAGGGAGAATTTAAAATGCCCCCCAAGGACTTCTGACAGGAGTTAGCTAGATCCGGGAACTAGAGTGGGGATTAGCAAGATTATTAAACACTCAGTGGAGACAGACATTGAAATGCATCTCTAACAGCAACCCAGCAACCCGTGTTCCTGCAACCCTTCAAACAAATTCTCCACAGACTGCAGAAATGATTAATAGACCAGTCTCAGTGTTTCTGGGACGGGATATATAGGCTAATGACCAGTGCAAAGCCAATATAATTAGAGGAAGGCAAAAGTGCCAGAAGAATCCTTAGAGTTGGTCTGGTCCAGGGATTTGCATTAAACTGTGTTCCCTGAGCCCCATGCCTTGGAAGGGGCTGAGTGCAAGAGAGAAGCAATAGTAGTAAGAATGGAGATCCTCTTTTATTTCAGTTATATACCAACCATTCTACAAAATTTTGGTTGGAGAAAGGGTTCTGTTGCAGAAACAACAACAACAACAAAATTTAAATCCATTGACTTGAGGTGCCTGGCTGGGTCAGTCAGTAGAGTGAGTGATTCTTGATCTTGGGGTTGTGAGTTTGTGCCCCATGTTGGGTATAGACAAAAATAAAATCTTTTTTTAAAGATTTTATTTATTTATTTGACACAGAGAGAGATCACAAGTAGGCAGGGAGGCAGGCAGAGAGAGCGAGGAGGAAACAGGCTCCCTGCTGAGCAGAGAGCCCGACGCAGGCCTTGATCCCAGGACCCTGAGATCATGACCTGAGCCGAAGGCAGAGGCTTTAACCCACTGAGCCACCCAGGCGCCCAAAAATAAAATCTTTTTAAAAATCCATCAACTTAATCCAATCTGATCCTTTAAAATCTTTTATTATGGAAATTATTAAACTTATACAAAAGTAGAGAAAATAATGTGAGATCCTGGGCACTTATCATTAGCTTCAATAAACTCAATTCATCAACTCATTTAAATATATATATATATATATCTTGTCTCCTTCATTTACTAGCTGTGTGTTATCTGGGCTTCAGTTTCCTTATCTGTAAAACAGGACTAATATTAATACCTACATGAGGGGCGCCTGGGTGGATCAGTTGGTTAAGCGACTGCCTTCGGCTCAGGTCATGATCCCAGAGACCGGGGATCGAGCCCCACATCGGGCTCCCTGCTCGGCGGGAAGCTTGCTTCTCCCTTTCTCACTCCCCCTGCTTGTGTTCCCTCTCTAGCTGTGTTTCTTGCTGTCAAATAAATAAAATCTTTAAAAACATTAAAAAAAAACCTACATGAAAAGTTCTTGTGAAACTAAAGTTAGTTAATAGTTATGAGCACTTTATAGTTATGAGCACTTAATAGTACATTAAGCAATATATCTGTACTAGTTATAAAGGTATTAGCAGAGAATTCTTAAGGCCCACACAATCATGGACAGTATGTCCTGGGAGAGACTGGCCCACACCTGCACCCCAATCACAGGTTGGGGCCAGGATTACATAGGGAAATATCGGTGGAAAAGGTACTCCCTCTGCAGGGTGAGGAGAAACCTGACCAGCGGGCATTCTGCCTCCTCTCCTCCTTACTCCAATACACTGTATTTCCTTCATTTATTTATCAGTGGCAAGCCTGGGGCTCATAAAGATAAACAGAAAGAAGTCCCATCCTTAAGAAGCTCCCAGTAATTATCAAAAGTGTCAAAAAACCCAGATGAGTCCCAGAAGATACATACAGTATTTAGAAATAAGGAAGTCATAAGTGGCCTCAGAAAACACAGTTTTAGTTGAAGAGTAGGAACAGAATACAGATTATAGAAGATTTAGGAAGGAACAGGAAAACAGAAAGTATAAACAGTGAACATAGATATTATTTCAAGGAGCCAGACTGAGAAGAGGAGGAATGAGAAGAAATTACAGCCAGAGGGAACTTTAGAGTTGAAGAATTTTGTTGGACCTACAGAACACTTGAACAGTGTCCTAGATTGAGGGGAAAGAAGCTAGGTATAAAAGGAGATGTTTGATAGGGCATGGTCCTGGAGGATTCAAGAAGAGATGGAAACAGAGCCTTGGGACAGAGAAAGAAGTCTCCCTACTGACATGAAAGAAGGTGAAGATGAGTGGGGGATGCAGAGAACATGGAAGCAGAAAGTAGGTGAAAAGTTAAAGGAGTTCATTCTTAAAAGCCTAGTTAGGGAAAGGAAGAAGTTGAATACTAAGAGCCTGGGGAGAAAAGGAGTACTTGGTGACTGGCCAGAAGAGTAAGGACATCAGACTGGATGGGCTTCTAGCTACAAATACCTTTTACCTAGGTGCCCTTGATTTTGTCACCAGGATGAAAGATGCTCTCCATGGTGCTGAATGATTTTGCCCTTGCCTTGTGGATTGAACATGAACAATTTAGAGACATGATTCAGTTTTAGCTTTCTCACAAGAAAGGCAACCTCTGTTCTTACCTACAAGCACTCATTCTCTGAAAAGTGGAAATTTAAATGGATTCAGAATGAAGTATGAAGAGGTAAAGTGCTTGTACCAACAATATCTAACTGTTCTTCACCAAACACAAGTGAATCTTCCTCTAGGTTTATGAGGGAGTTGGCAGAGGCAGTTTGAGTTGTGAAAGGCTACCTCTGGAACAGTCCTGTCTGTACCCTGTTCAGTTCCCTTGGGTGGAAGCAGGAATCAGGGCAAACTTAGAGCAGGAACAGGGCCAGAAATAAAGATAACACTGATATGGAAGAGGAAAGTAGGGAAGACCTGGAGCTCAGGCCACTCTCTGACATGTGGGTACAGCAAGATAAGGCATCAAAGACCAAACTTGTTTCTGTCACAGTTTGTCCAGAGGTCAGCTCAGAAACTACTTGGGGTCTGCTGTTTTCAAGGTTATGCCACTCTCCAAAACATCTCTTGCCAGTGGGTGGAAATAAACAGGTTTAGATACCATATTTTAGAGAGAGAGATACAGAAAATACAACTCAATGTCTTTATGTCCAATGTCCATGGCTGAGCAGAAACCTAACCTCCCATCCAAGAATATTCAGTAGTGATGTAGGCATTGGTTAGACCTCTCTACTTCCCTGCAGATGGCTGTTTATTCAGCCTATCATCTACCTTTTGGGGACATAATAAAACCTTTATGGGGCCCACTTATGAAGAAGGACAAATATCTCTCCCAAGTGTAAGGTCTTTGGGGAAGATCCAGGAAACATAAGAGAGACCATCTTTCCAAACTCCACTAGTGGCTTTTACAGGGAGGGGAAGAAGAACTGGGAAAAAAATCTGTAAAGCCAGGACCCTGAGATCATGACCCAAGTCAAAGGCAGATGCCTAACAGAAGATCCTGCTTAGCTCAAAGAGGCTTCTCTTATTAGTCTAAATTTCCTTAATCTTCTAAGTTTTTCACCAAAAGAAGGCCCAATTCAAATAAAGTCAACACACTGAGTGTCCACTCTCTTTCCAGCTCTGGAGTAGCTACTGGTAGTTGCGTGCAAAGAAAGAAAACACTCTTTCTTTATAACCACCACACCTGCAGAGGCATTTTGGGGCAATGTAAAATTAACCACAAAGAAATAGAAAGGATTTTTATGTTACAGCTAGAGTGTGAGAGCTCAAATTGGCCCTGTGATTGAGAATTTTCTGTCTCTCTAAACAGATCGATGGAGTTCATTACCAAAAACAAGCACCACCAGGCTTTAGTATCTTTGTAGTGGCTGTCATTTGGAGAACCAAAATGGAGAAGGGTTCTGCTCACCCCAGTCCTAATAGCAACCATAGGCACTTCAAGTTTAATAGATTTTTCTTTTTCTAAAAAAGAATTTATTTATTGATTGATTTGAGAGAGAGAGAGGAGAGCGAGAGCACACGCAAGACAGAACCAGTGGAGGGAAAGGGAAGAGGGAGAGGGAGAAGCAGGCTCCCCGTTGAGCAGGGAGCCTGATGTGGGGCTCGATTCCAGGACCCTGAGATCGTGACCCGAGCCAAAGGCAGATGCCTGAGCCACCCAGGCACCCTTAGATTTTTCTACTATAAAGTAATACATGCTAAAAATTTTAAAATTCATCTTTAGTTTCACTACCTTGAGACAAACTGTGTTAAGATTCTAGTGTATTTAAGTCTTGTGTGTATACCACAGAAGCAACACTCTGGGGTTTTCCTCTCTAGGTTCTGGTGTTTCTCCTCATGGTCACAGGGGTGGGGTCCAAGTACTATGTTGGTTAAGTGTGGTCCCACTCCTGCTTGGATCAGATGGAGCCAGTCAGAGTCTCCCCCAGAATAGGAAGTAGACTAAGAGGGGATGTAAAGCTCAAGACTATAGATTAGGTAACAGAGAAAGCCATTGGGCAGGGAGACAAGAATAAAGCTGATGTTCAGAAAGAAGCAGACACAAGAGATAGAGAAAGTCCTTCCTAGGCTCTGATTCTAGAACTTGTTCTACCCTACTAAGGCTTGAAGGGCACACCTGTCCTTGAATACTATGAGAAATCCTAGTGTCCTTATAGTTAGTTTCCTTTTTAACTTGTTTGAGTTAAAAAGGGAAAAAAACTAGCTTGAGTTGAAATTTGTTACTATAACCAGAATCCCAACTAATACACATACATGGAACAACATTTAAAGAAAAACAAACTGAAGTGCCTGGATGGCTCAATTAGGCATCTGCCTTCAGCTCGGGTTATGATCTCAGGGTCCTGAGATTGAGCCCTGTATGGGGCTCCCTTCTCAGCAGGGAGTCTGCTTCTCCCCCTCCTTCTGCTCCTCCCCCCACTCCAGCTCTCTCACTCATTCTCTCAAATAAATAAATATAAATAAATAAATCAAAATTGTATCTTATGTTCTGTATTTTTTTTTTTTAGAGAGAGAGAGAATATATACATGGAGGGGCAGAGGGAGAGGAAGAGAGAGAATCTTAAGCAGGCTCATGACCCTGAGATCATGACCTGAGCCAAAATTGAGAGTTGGATGCATAACTGACTGAGCCACCCAGGCACCCCTTTTACTTTGGATTTTTAAAAATTAGTATTAGAATATAATTAACTATCCTTATTTTTATATGGTTTTTGAAATCATCAGTTTAATGGCTGCATAATATCCATAGAGGGGATGTACAATAACTTTCTTTTGTATAATAACTTTTAAACCATTCACTTATTTTGGAAATTCAGGTTGCTTACAATTTTTCGCTATTATAAATAGTGTTATGCTGAAATCATATATTTGCATTTAGGATAATTTCTTTTAAAAATATTTTATTTATTCATTTTAGAGAGAGAGAGACTGGGTCAGAGTAGGGGGAGGGGTAAAGGGAGAGGGAGAGAGGGAATCTCAAGCAGACACTGCACTGAGTGTGGAGCTTGATATGGGGCTCAATCCCATCACCCCGGGATCATGATCCAAGCCGAAACTAAGAGTCAGCCGCCCAACAAACTGAGCCACCCAGGTGCCCCTAGGATAATTTCTTAAGTAAAGTAGAAGTATAAGGTCAAAAAGCAGGAGTGCTTTTAAGATTGTTAATACCTACTGCTAAACTGCTTTCCCAAAGGATTCTTCTAATTTACAGTGCCTCCGGTCATGACTGAGGGCTATAGCTGGTTTTTAATATTTTATTTCTCACTGTGTGCCAGGGGATTTCAGGTCATCACATCTATCTATCATCTTGCAAGAGAACTGTGTCTCAGTCCTTACTTACCTGATGGCCTCTGGGGAATCCTCTTTCAAAGAATAGATTTCCCTCTGGGCATCATCTGCCAGACAAAATGTGCCTGACTTGAGGCCACCAATTAAGAACAAAAGGAGAGAAGACTTTGTTACACTGAAGTTTGGGAAAAACTCTAAATGAATACTGCCTGTGGCTGGCTACCATGCTTCAGTTGGTCCTTGGCTTGTGCCAACACATCAGCTATAGGATCCATGACTAACTGGAGAGCCAGGAGGCAAACTTCACAGAATGAATATCCCTTGCTTTCAGACTTGGGGTAGGAGAATTAACCAAAATGGTTCTGTAGTTGTTGTAGTAAGAGTGGCAGCTCCTACTCCCTTGATCATTATTTAGTTTTCAAAAATAGCTACACAGAAACTACTCCGGCGGGGGTGGGGGTGGGGGTGGGGAAGAATGGTGAAAGATACGAAACTACTACTGGGATGGCAAAGAACAAGATTCATTTTTAAAATGGGGAGACAAGGGATCAGTGAATTTTTAAAAAGATTTAGAATCCTGCTCTACCTCCTTCATGGTAAGGACTGCTTGTCCTAGATTGATGTTCTGCTATTCATTCCCATTCCTACTCACCTGGAAACCCTATGACTAAAAAGCCTTTCTTTGGGAGATAGGACAAATACCTCAACTCAGGGACACCCACTGTAGCAGCTGTGTCTTAAGGGAAGCCAGGACCTAGAGGCCTAGGGGACAAATCTCATAACCCAAGAGGCAGGAGCCAGACCCAGAAATTGAGATACCTTAGTTCTCTGGGAGGCCTGGCCTGGCCCAGCCCCTGTGACTTTCATCCCTGTCCTTAAGCTTGTACCCTGAACCAGATGTTCAAGAGTCTCCTGCCTTATTTTGGACTAGAGACACAGGTCTTGGCCTATACAATCTTGTGACCTAAAGAGTTTCCAAGCTCTCTATCCTGCCACACCTCCCCTGGTCCCCATTTCCACCTCTTTAGGGAGGACTATCTCACTTAATGGAAAAAGGGGTAAAGGTGTAAAATTCTTTAAAAATTGATCAACAGTGGTTAAAATGGCTATTTTTACATAATGAAAAAATGGAAGAAAATGGACTGGTAGGGCCTGAGGCAGAAGAAGAAATGTATGAGGGTGGGTAGTGGATAGAAAGAAGTCCCGTTTCTATCTTTCTTTCTCTCTTTTTTGCTTCAGTTTCAGCCAACACAGACTTTGGAGATGAAGCCTATGAAAGGAGGGGGAAATGATTCCAAAATCAAGGGAGTTGGAGGGATCAAGGGATTCTGGGTTGAGTTTCTAGGGTTCTTTTGCTTAGGGAGGGCCCAGAGGAGGGCAAGAAGGGAACCAGATGTTCAGGGCTAACAAGGCTTTAGGGATCATGTCCAGAGGATCTTTCAATTTCCTTCCAGGATGTGAATTCTAGGTTCCAAAGGTAAGTACAGAAGACAGAACATGTTAACGTCTATTGACATTTCTCCTGCTTCAGCTTCCTACCATGTGCAGGGCTGGAGGATCAGTCTCAAGGACTCTCCAACCAAATGCCTCTATTGATTCCTGGGCAGCATCTCTCCTCGATGTTCTGTCTTGTGGATCCTCACCTGGATCTTGGCCCCAAATCTCACTGGAGAGTAAGTAGGCTTCAATTATTCAAGGGACTGAGCCCATCCTGCACTAGCTCACGAATCTTTTGGACTCCTTGTTTTCCCAAGAAAACAAAGTAATAATCTGGCAGTCTATGGGATGTCCTCACACAATTGCCATTTCTGATTCTTTTCCTCTGGACTTGGAAGAGTAGAGCTACCTGTCTGCAATGAACAATGGACTCAGAGGGCTGGTATCAAACAGCTTCTCTCTTCTGTGGAGTTTCCTACCTCTTCCTCGCCTTTCAGCCTGTTCTAACTCTCTAACCTTCATTATGCCTGACAAGCTCCACTTTTTGCTCACAAAGACAACTTGCAACTCTAAAGCTTAGTTCTCTGGACAGAGCAGTTTTGTATTCTTTCCTTTTTGTCATCTCAATAATTAAACATCAGTGAATATACCACTTGTGAAAAAACCTTGATAGTCATTGAATACCAGTATCTGACAGGCAGAAAACAATGTACTTTGGGAAGGGAAAAATACCAAGACCTGATTCTTGCCAAGACTTTAGTTAATGGTAAAAAGAAGACAGGAACACAGAGCAGCCCATTTAAGGCAGCAAGAGGAGCATGAGAGACAGGAACGCAGAAAGGGTGGTAGAAGCACAGAGGAGAGAGTGACAGTGGTAAAGGTTTGTTATTCTCCCTAACATAGAGGGCTGGCCCTGGGCAGAAACCTGGGGAAACCAGAGGCTCACCTACTGGGTGGCTGGCAAAAGAGCAATGACAGTTGAGGCTTTGGGCTAGGACTCTATTCCACCTACTTTTAGTTACTGCTGCAGCCTGCTCAATTTCTGGGGGGTGGGGGTAAGTACAACAGGGCCTTTTCTTTACCATTGAGATACATAAACAACTCTCCCACAGAGAAAGGTCAAGAGGCTCTAGGTGGATGGCTAGGGAGTGTTTCTATTGGGAAAGCAAAAAGAGATTCAGAGTCATAAGAGTGCTTCTTAGGGAGATATGGCGGCTCTGATAAAACAATTTTTATTCGAATTCTTGCTGTTTCCAACCCAGCCTAGAGCCTGCCATCACTCTTCCCAGGCATGCTTTGTACAGCAGAGATGTTAATGTTAAAGGCTCCTGGAGGCTCAGAGACCAGCCCAGCAGTGAAGTAGGTCAGAGAGGGGAAGGAGAGGGTTAATTCTACAAAGGCTCATAAAGCCCTATATGAGTTTCTGTTAAGTCAGCGGGTGTGTGTGCGTGTGTGTGTGTGTGTGTGTGT
>PITA01000382.1:0-112448 GCA_004023965.1 Spilogale gracilis | reverse complement strand
TACTATCTGTTAAACTAGATGATCTTGGGGTCCCTGTTGGAGGGTCTCCCCAGGCTCATGGTGGTAGAGAGCCTTTCTCTACCTTTCTGTCCTCTCTGGCTGGTGCAGTGACAATAACCAGCTAACTCAAAGGTATAATCTCACTCCTGGGGCATCCACAAGAAGGGGCCTTGAAAGAACTCATAACCAATACCTACCCAAAGAGCCCCCCTACAGTTCCGTAGCTCATACCTCTGAGGAACACCTCCTTTGCTCTCACTATACTCCCTTACAGCTCCTCCCCACCTGTGCAGGCTTCATCTCTTCTAGACAGTTCTGACATACATGCACAGTCTATATCACTGCACACCTGCCGACCTTATGTGTGTGTCTGTAGGACAGTGCTACTTAATCACCTGGGGATACAGTTTATTTATTTATATATTTTTTTAAGATTTTATTCATTTATTTGACAGAGAGAAACACAGCCAGAGAGGGAACACAAGCAGGGGGAGTGAGAGAGGGAGAAGCAGGCCTCCCGCCGAGCAGGGAGCCCGATGCGGGGCTCGATGCGGGGCTCGATGCGGGGCTCGATCCCGGGTCTCCAGGACCATGACCTAAGCCGAAGGCAGTCGCCCAACCAACTGAGCCACCCAGGCGCCCCCTGGGGATACAGTTTAAATGCAGATTCCAACTTAGTAGATCTGAATGGTGCCTTAGTGTCTGTATTTCATACAAGCTCCCAAGTGATACCAATGCTCTGAATACAGGGACCACACTTTGAATAGGCTCTAGGCCTCAAGGCTCCAGGCCACCCACTCTACACCCACACCATCCCCAGACAACCTCTAAACAGCCCTTTAGGGACGCCTGGGTGGCTCAGTTGGTTGAGCGACTGCCTTCGGCTCGGGTCATGATCCCGGAGACCCGGGATCGAGTCCCACATCGGGCTCCCTGCTCAGCGGGAAGCCTGCTTCTCCCTCTCTCACTCCCCCTGCTTGTGTTCCTTCTCTCGCTGTGTTTCTTGCTGTCAAATGGATAAACAGCCCTTTGCCCCCACCTTAATCTGGTTTTATACTCAGTGCCAAGAGAGGACAATGGTTTGGTGTGGGAGGAAGGAGGAGAGAAGACCCAAAGCTCATGTGGGGGAGGCAACTCTGCTAAGAGCTCTGGCTAGGCCAAGGCAGGGAATTGTTCATAACAATGCAGACCAGGTGTGGTCTTTTGGAATTCATCAGATCACTTAGTTAATATTGCTCGAACACCTGTTACCTAGTATATGTACAGCTATGGTGCTTGGTGTTTTATGTATATTACCTCATTTAATCCTCTTAAAAGACCAAGTATGGTAAATAGCATTCCCATTTAAAAAAAAAAACAAAACAGGTTATTTAAAGTAATATATTCAACATCATACCTCGAAGGTGGTTAGCACTAAAATTTGAATCTAACTTGTCATTTCTTTCTTTTTTTTTTTTTTTAAATAGCCCTTGGTCTTTTTTTTTTTTTTTAAGATTTTATTTATTTGACAGAGAGAAACACAGCCAGAGAGGGAACACAAGCAGGGGGAGTGAGAGAGGGAGAAGCAGGCTTCCTGCTGAGCAGGGAGCCCAATGTGGGGCTCAATCTGGGGTCTCCGGGATCATGACCTGAGCCGAAGGCAGTCGCTTAACCAACTGAGCCACCCAAGCACCCCTAACTTGTCATTTCTTATACCCAACCCCTTCTTAGAGACATCAGCTAAAGTCATGAGGTGAACAACACATCAGAACTTACGCAGCTGTGTGACCGTTGTCCTGTAAAGCAGGGGGAAGGCTCACAATAATCTCATCCTGTCTCCAGTGCTCTGCACACAATTGAAGCCCTTCTGTAGAAAATGGCATGAGGGGCGCCTGGGTGGCTCAGTTGGTTGAGCGACTGCCTTCAGCTCAGGTCATGATCCTGGAGGCCCGGGATGGAGTCCCACATCGGATTCCCTGCTCAGCGGGAAGCCTGCTTCTCCCTCTCTCACTCCCCTTGCTTGTGTTCCCTCTCTGGCTGTGTTTCTCTCTGTCAAATAAATAAAATCTTTAAAAAAAAAAAAAAAGAAAATGGCATGAATGCTTTCTGATTAGCAACCTCTGGCTCAACAAGTGCTCCACAGGAAGGAAATACTAGAGTCACTGAAGCAGTCAATGAATGCCTCAGGATAGAGAGAGACAGAGACAGAGAGAGACAGACTAGCAGGAAGCAGCAAGCAAGAAAAAGCACTGGAGACGGAGAATGCTGAGCCCAGGAGAGAAAAGAAGAGGAAAGTATTTTAAAAAGGAGATGAGAGAGTCTCAGTCACGGGATGTCTGGGTGGCTCAGTCAGTTAAGCATCTCTCTTCAGCTCTGGGCATTATCCCCCCAGCCCAGGATTGAGTCCCGCATCAGGCTTCTTGCTCAGTGGGGAACCTGTTTCTCCCTCTGCCTGCTGCTCCCTGCTTGTGCCCTCTCTCTCTCTCTCTGACAAGTAAATAAAATCTTTAATAATAAAAAAAAGAGTCTCAGTCACCAATTCAGTTCTGGTCCTAAACTTTAGGGGCACTTATATTCTAGGCACTAGCAGATACAAAGATAATATGATCTCTACCGATGAAGAGCCAGTATGTAAGGCAAATGAATAAACAGATATTTTTAATAATATGTCAAGTGCTACAACAGAGGTTTGCATATAGTATTGTCTGTACACAGAACAGAAGTACCTATTCCACCCTGCGGAATGAGGGAAGACTTCTCCAAAGAAACCTGAGGCATGAAGAATGAGTAGGAGATGGAAATGAACCACATGAAGAAAGGAGTAGAGAAAGAAAAGCAAAGGCAAGAAAACAAAGGGGTAGTGAGAAAGAGACACATGACTATATAGCAGAAAAAAAGAAATAGCTCAATTTTGCTGGAATGTTAAGCAGGTGATGAGACTGGAACAGGAGAAAGGTTTAAAATCATGAAGGACTTTATAAATCACATTCAGGACTTTGGACTTTAATGGAAAATAATGGGATCGGAGAAGAAAAATATATTAGGGTCATACTAAGCTAGGGCTTAGTGACAGACTGGATCTGGGTTTAAGGAAAAAGACCTAGGCACAGGTCACTCCTAGATTTCCGTGTGTGTGTGCGCATAAATACAAACGATCACAGGAAAGAACTCGGGGGAACACCAGCATTGAAGGGGTAGACAGAAGAGGACTGACAGCAGAGGGCCAGGGAGAGGCTGGTGTCATGGATGTCTGGGAAGGATAGGGTTTACATTTGAGAATGTAAAACAGAGAAACAGAACCAGAGTTCTAAGGGGGCTATTATATGACAGAGACTGGAGTGGAGGATGGTTGAGGCTACAAGGTATAGTCAGTGGAGAAGGGCCAGATACTTAAAGACGTCAGGAAAAATAATTCAAGACACAGTGGTTTGCTGACATTTCAGCAGAAACTCTATTTTTCTCTCAATGTTATGTGTCTGATCCTTGGGAAGCTTGAGACTCCCCAGAAATAAGCCCCATTAGAGAGGTCTAGCTCTGGTCTAGAAAGGATGACAAGTCGGCTGCTCTTTCTTAGGAAGTGTGCTCAAGGGTGATGTGAAAAGGTAAGGGAGACTGATCAGGGCCTGGCCAATCTCAAAGCAGAAGCAAGCTGGGTTGGGGTGGGGGGTTGTGGTTGCCCCAAGTTCTGGCTGTACCACAGTCCCCTGACTTAGCCTTGGGCCTTTCTCCCCAGACCAGGGCAAAAAGCATAAAAGCCCTGGGCTTCTAGCCCTTTAGGCAGGAGGCCTGCACAGACCAAACAGGAACAGCCTGAGAATTCGGGACAGTGGGACGCAGCCTGCACTGAGCTCTTTTTCTTTCTTTCTTTTCTTTTTCTTTCCTTCCTCTCTTTCTCTCTCTTTCCTTTCTCTATCTTTCTTAAATATTTTATTTGTTTATTTATTTATTTGAGAGACTGACAGAGAGAGCATGAGCAGGGCAGAGGGAGAGGGACAAGCAGACTGCCTACTGAGCAGGGAGCCCGATGCGGGGCTTGATCCCAGGACTCTGGGATCATGACCTGAGCTGAAGGCAGATGCTTAACTGACTGAGTCACCTAGGCGCCCCTGCATTGAGCTTTTTCAAGAACCTGAAACACCTGCTCCACCAACCATGGACATCCAGGAGAGACTCTGCATTGAAAGCTATACTCCAAGTGATTCTGGTTATGTAGTGATCATGATTTCTCACTTTTAAAACCGTCAATAATACTTTTCTTATTTTTTTTTAAAGATTTTATTTTTTTGACAGAGAGAAACACAGCCAGAGAGGGAACACAAGCAGGGGGAGTGAGAGCGGGAGAAGCAGGCTTCCCGCTGAGCAGGGAGCCCGATGTGGGACTCGATCCTGGGTCTCCGGGATCATGACCTGAGCCGAAGGCAGTCGCTTAACCAACTGAGCCACCCAGGCGCCCCAATAATACTTTTCTATAAAAAGAAACAAATAAAACTAAAGAATCATTTGACTTAGGTACACCTGGCTGGCTCAGTAGGTACAGCATGCAGCTCTTGATCTTGGGGTCATGAGTTCAAGCCCCACAGGCATAAAGTTTACTTTTTTTTTTAAAGATTATCCATTTATTTGAGGGGCACCTGGATGGCTCAGTCATTAAGCATCTGCCTTTGGCTAAGGTCATGATCCCGGGGTCACAGGATCCAATTCCGCATCAGGATTCCTGCACAGCAGGAAGGCTACTTCTCCCTCTCCCATTCCCCCTGCTTGTGTTCACTGTCTTGCTGTGTCTCTCTCTGTCAGTAAATAAATAAAATCTTTTTTTTAAAAAAAAAGATTATCCATTTATTTGAGAGAGAGAGAGAGAGAAAGGGCAAGAGAGCACAAGCAGGGGGAGAGAAACAGGTTCTCCACTGAGCAGGGAGCCACACATGGAGCCTGATCCCAGGACTCCAGGATCATGACCTGAGCTGAAGGCAGACGCTTAACCGACTGTGCTATCCAGGCACCCTGGGCATAATGTTCACTTTAAAAAAAAGAATTTGGGGTGCCTGGTTGGCTCAGTCAGTAGAGCATGCAACTCTCGATCTCAATTTTGTTAAATTCAAGCCCCACATTGGGTGTAGAGATTATTTAAAAATAAAATCTTAAAAAAGAATAATTTGACTTAATTATTAATTCATCCCTTAGATAAAGTAATGGATGGAGTCAGTAAACTGCATGCCTCCACTGTAAGAGAAGCTAAGATATGTGCAATTATAGTTAAGGGTAGAGTCTGTCTCCCGCATCCAAACACCCAGAACTTATGGGTGAGTGGGCAGCAAGCAGGAAAACCAGGCTTGCACTAGTCCTGGCAACCTCAATGACATTGGACTGACTCCTCCCAATACCTTGACCTCGGGGGCTACTACATTTTGAAAACATCATGTTTTGGGGATGAAGAGCCTGTTTTGTTATATACAAAAATGGGTCTGTGAACGTTGCCAGAGTTGAATGAATGTTTTATGCTATTTGACGCATTTGTAATAATCCAATAAGTTGAAAATTTTTGCTGTGAAAGGAATGTTTGTTCCATAGAGTTAAATGGTGGTTACAACTAGAAAAGAAACCCCAAAAGTTCCTGTGTTTCCTGGCAGGGGAACAATGCTTTCTCTTCATTTGCTTCACAACCTTACAGCAATCAGAAGGTTAGTTACAAGATCTCACATCCGGGCTTCAAGAAAGGACAGAAAACCATTTCCAGAAGTGTTTTGGGTTCTACATGGACACCTAATTTTACCGGCAGTAGGGACCTGTCTTATTCATATTATGACTACCACTCTTCCACCTATTCTCTTCTATCTTTCACTACAAGGAAAACCTGAGCATTGGCTCGTCAGTCATTTTATCCTATCAGTGTTTAACAGAGTACTTTACAACTCCTTGTTACATCTAGGTGGGAGCAGGACAAGTTCTCTCTCTACCGATTGGAGAACTAATGGTCTATAGAAAGAACCCCAAAATCCAGTCAACCCTGGGCTGCTCTGGATTCTGAGAGAATTTCACCACCCACCCCCTTTGCCTCCACCCCAGCCCCAGCCAGCAGCAAATTAGCCGGATCGAGCTGCTTTGACACGCTGATGTTATCAGCCTTATGGTGCCGGGAGCACACAGATAGGAACAGGGAATGGCGCCGTCTCACCGGACGTAGTAATGCAATTTAGTTTCTGAAATCCAAGTAGAAAATCTTGAAAGCTGACATTTCTTATCTACCACAGGAGGGGGGTGATAGTGTGGAATTTCCAGTGGAACCATCAAAATGCGGAAATGGCTTCTGTCATATATTAATAAACAGCTCAAAGCAATGGAAAAATGTGGAAAGAATTTGCCGGGAAAGTTAAGTGTCTAGTCCTTCCTGCCCCCTCCTTCTCCCTCCTCTGATCTCTGCTGCCAGGTGACCATCGTGTGGACCCCGAGCTGGGGCTAGAAGCTCCTCTCCCGAGCCTCTCTGTGAGAGTCCCCTGCGCTGGGGAGACGCAGGAGGAACCAGCCTCCCCAGAGGGTGTGCCACAGAAGTTTGTGTGGGTCTCAAGTCCTGTTTTGGAAAGGGGCTATTCAGACTGGGCTACAAATGTTAGCAAACAAACAGCTGCTTGCCTTCCCTTCCATTTCCCCAACCTCATCCCATGCCACTCTTTCCCCAGATTACCACACTTTGCATCACTGGTCTTTGTTCCTGACAGAGCACAAAGAGCCTTCCTGCCTCATGCTCCCCTTCTGGCTACATCTTACTTGTCCCTTAGGCCTCAGTTGATACATCATTTCTTACAAAAAACTTCCCACAAATACCAGGATAGATTAGGTCCCTCTATAATATACTCTCACAGCACCACCTCCTTCCATTTCTTTCACATACTTATGAAATTTTACTTTGGTGAATATTTGTATAATTTATTTAATAAACATTCACGAAGGCAGGAACCATGCCTATTTCTACTGTGTCCTCCCAGTGCCCAGCAACGAGAATGAAGGGCCACAATCTTTTTTTTTTTTTTTAAAGATTTTATTTATTTGACAAAGAGAAACACAGCCAGAGAGGGAACGCAAGCAGGGGGAGTGAGAGAGGGAGAAGCAGGTTTCCCGTCGAGCAGGGAGCCCGATGTGGGGCTTGATCCCGGGTCTCCGGGATCATGACCTGAGCTGAAGGCAGTCGCTTAACCAACTGAGCCACCCAGGTGCCCCGAAGGGCCACAATCTGATAACAGATAAGCAGATTGCTCTCTATTTGGTTTGAGCCACAGCAAGGCTCTTTCTGTGACAGAGGTGGCAAAAGTCCGGTGGCCTGCCAGGCTGTGCCACGGCCTTGTCTAATGGTGTCCCAGACAGATGTTGTATTGTGTGCTCTTTGTAGGGTCACTTCTCTATGTAAGTCTCTGGCTGGGGGCTGAAAGATTGCCTTCCAGGAAGTTATTTTGGAGAACAGCCAAAGTAGAAGTCCCAAACTCTCACTTACACTCACTCACCTGAAGATTTGGCCCAGTTAGAACTCACTTAAGGTCCACGACCAAAGCGCAGCCCAACTTCAGGTTGCCCTCTTATGGGGAGTGATCATCACACAGTCAGTAAGACCCAACTCTTATTGTCAAGTTTTAGGGGAGTGGGAAGCCAGCTTGGAACCAAACCATCAAAAAACCCTTTGGCAGGAGATAGGGGCAGGGCTGCTCTGATCCTGTCAACTGAAAGTGCTTTCTGATAACCTGGGGCTTACAACCATGTTTACCAGGCAGTGAGGAACCCAAGGCCTGGGAGCTCTTGGGCAAGGAGACAGCAAAGGAAAACATAAGAAACCCCCTGAACTGTAAGCACACCTCTGGCTGGAGACTAGGGTCTGTGGATTCCAGTTTTGCCTGTGAACTGCACTGACTTTGGAGTCTAGACAGGTCATTTCATTCTCTGAGTTCCCAGGTCTGTTTTTATTCAGGCCCTGAGATTCCACAAAGAGCCCCCAGGGCAGAGAGTAAATGAGTTGTCCCAGGTCAATGCCAGATGGCAGCCCTGGGATTAGAATTCATGGGCCCTTCTTTCCAGCCAGCTGCTCCCTCCCCTGAGTCCTGAACTGTTTCTTCTGAATGCTCAGGATTATATTCAATTTAGTAAGGTTTGTGGTCACATAATCACTGCTCCTAATAAAACAATGAATACGGAGCATCCGCTGTTAAGGAAAGCAAACATGGCAGAGCCTTTGCCCCTGAGAAAACAGGCCAAAAGCAAGTTTTGGCTGAGATTAGGCCTGTTCCACTTGGAAAAAAACCAACACAAACAACTCTCTTGGGATCTGACAGTGTCCTCATCTGTTCTTGTTTCTTGTCCAGGCTTCCTTATACGTCAACAGCCTGGGCTTAATCCATGGTAAGGGCCTCTCCTGGAAGCTAGAAAACACTGTTTCCACAGGCATGAGAGGAGCCAGCCGGAGGGGAAGTCTGGATCTAGATCCTCTGATCATCTTTCACCCCTAAATTAGTTACTATATTGTCACTGCTTCCATCTCCAGGACTGTTATCCAGCTATACCTCTTCACGTGGGGTGGAGGCAGCCCTTCTCCTTCCAGCCCAAACTCTGTCAGGTCTACTCATGGTTCAGCAAATACCAATGGCTCTTTTCTCCTCCCTGCCCTGGCCTGTCCCATTATGACCGGTTGGTGCCAAGAGAGGGAGCCTGCAGTTGTGCTCTGCTGGTTTCTTTCTTTTTTTTTCTTAAAGATTTTATTTATTTTATTTGACAGAGAGAAACACAGCCAGAGAGGAAACACAAGCAGGGGGAGTGAGAGAGGGAGAAGCAGGCTTCCTGCTGAGCAGGGAGCCCGATGTGGGACTCGATCCTGGGTCTCCGGGATCATGACCTGAGCCGAAAGCAGTCGCTTAACCAACTGAGCCACCCAGGCGCCCTGCTCTGCTGGTTTCATATCACTTTAGAACCTGTTTCTTTGACCAGGAAGTTCAAGTATAAGGCATATAATAGCCTTTTAGCTGAGACAGTTTTTTGAACACGGGATCTAGGAGTCTATGATAGGTGAAGGAAACAATGAAGAGCCTTATATAAGGCTGAGAGCAAGGGTGGTTGGGAGGGATGGGATCCTGAGTGCTTTCACTCAGCTTCAATCCAGGTAAACTTACTTTCCCTCCTCACTCACCAGTTAAGGCAATCCAAGTGAGAGCACAGTAACCTCATTTGTTGGCTTTGATTCATTTAGCTATGGAAGAGGCTTGGAAGCAGAGAAGGAACTTTTGACTAGAAAATCCAATCCCTAGTAGGTGACTTCTATTCCTCTGCCCTTTCAGATTCCTCACAAACCACTCCTCTGGATGATTTGGGGAATCAGGAAGGAAACCTCTTTGCAAACCCCTCTAACTCTCTTTTGCCAAGGGCCCAAGTGTGTGACTAGGGTGGGGGTAGCAGGCTGTGAACCCCTGGACTCATTAGTTTCATTTCTGCTTCTACTTGCTACACTTGCCCCCATCCACCTTTTGTCAATGCTCTTTCCCTAAAAAAAGATATCTTTAAATCAAGTGTCATGCCCAGTAGCAGACTGATTACACAGTGATAGCTCATGAAACGTTCTAACTTCAGACTCTGAAATCTGTTCAGTGCTTCTCCTTAGTTTCCCCTGCCTCACACACCAGACTGAAGATCGGAATGCAGGAGTACTAGAGACAAAGGCCCTTTTAACACTCCCTTGTTCCACCAGATTCTTACCCTCCTTCAGAAATCCTACAGTCCTGGCCATGGACAGCTCACATGCTGTGTTGAAAGCTTATTTCACCTTCAGATTGATAGCAGCCTCAACACAGAGAGCTTAAGTCAGGCTAGATGTGTGTGGAGGAGGCTGGGGCAAGGGCTAGAGAGGATAAGGGGGATTCCCTGGATCTGTAGGGCTGATCTTGGAGACAGAAGAAGTCAGAGACATATATAGGAAAGCTATTCAAAATTAAATAAGGAGGGTCTTAAGGAGTTGGGCACCCAGGCTTAGACTGGAGAGAAACTGGGCTCCTCCGGGAGCTATCCAGGGTCCTGAATCTCCTCCACCTGAAGAATGTGGAACCTCTGAACAAGAGCCCCACGTGCCAGTTAAAGCCAACCTTAAAAGCTACTGACTATTCTCTGCCCATCCCTGATACCAAGTCTGCTTGGACCCATTGCCTGAAGTAGCTCCAGCATAACTCAAATCACTCTCTATGGGTGCACCCTGGGCTTCATACCAGCAGCCTGGTTCCCTGGCCAGATTTTCAACAAGGGACAAGGTTGAGGTTGAGGATCTTGAGATATGTGAAAAATGTCTCCCAGTCCCCCTGCAAGCTCAAGACTAAATGGGCCTGGCTCAGGGACAAGGTGGCTGGTCACAGGGAAAGCAAAGAGGTCTCCATGTGTCACACCCTTAGACAGATCAGTCACTCTTCCCCTCACCTCAGTGGCTGTGGCACGCATGTGCAAGTCCACACACATACACATCCATGTACATACACACAGGCCAGACTTTCTTCTCTGTCACTGCAGAGCCTCTACTGCTACAGAGAAGGCATAGTCTCCTTTGTCTACACCCGAGCATAATGTACCTGTTTGGTTCTCACCATGGATATCACAGAAATCTAGCAAAGAATACCAAAACTTAAAACTTAAATAAGTAAAATACTGCTTTTTTCTAAATTGAAGAGGAATACACTGTCACTGTAAAAAGTCCAGACAAACATAAAAGAAGAAGACAAAAAAATCACCCTTGATCCTACCATCCAGAGCTATATCCCATGTTAGCTTCTTGGCATACAGCCTGGGCCCGTGTGTGTGTGTGTGTGTGTGTGTGTGTGTGTGTGTGTGTGTGTGTGTGTGTGTGCATGTGCTACAAGCATTGGTAAGAGGCAGTATAGTGCAGTGGTTAAAATATGAGTCTTAGAGTAAGTTCTACCTCTACCATTTACTTGTCTGTGTGATCATTATCAAATTTCTGACCTCACTGGATCTGGTTTTCATAATTTTCTTGGTGTGTGCCAGGGGAGGTTTAGAGAAATACTGTGTTTAATGGTAACGCTTAGTTCCTTCTAGTACAGGTATGGCCTGGAACTGAAGGAGCAGGGATAGATGGGTAGGTGACCTTCACAGAGCATACATGGTGAAGAAGATGAGGAAGGTGACCACCAAACAGAGGGGCCCACGGCCTCAGGGCAAAGCCCAGAATAGCACAGGAGAAGAGCTGCTGCTTGAGAGATGGGTTCCTGGCATAACCAAGGATAAAGCTACCAAACACTATTCCAAAGCCCCTGAACCAGTCACACCAACTGTAGTGGCCCCAGCACCACTCAGCCACTGTGTCAATGTCCTGGGAGACAACAGTGATCTGGAATCCCATCTGGCCACATGGAGTAGGGAGCTGCGTGGATGGCTAGACAGGATCTCTGGCCTACCCACGAAGGAGGCAGGCACACATTTGATTGGACCCCTGGTACAACAGCAGATCAGAACAGGAAGAATGAGTAGTGCCTCAGTGGTCTGCACTTCTTTAGTCTCCCCACTTTAGTTCTAGGTCTCAGTGTTCAGCTTTCTCACTCTGCTTTTCATCTTTAACATAAGGAAAAATAACAATATCCATCTCAAAAGATTGCTGTGAGGATTAAATAGGATAATGTGTATGAAGTGGTTACTACAGTCCTTGATGCATGGTAAGTAGTCAATAAAGGGTAGCTTTTATTACACATGACTCCCCCACCCCCACAGAAATCACTCTAATACTGTTTGTTGCCTAATTTTAAAACCAAACTACTCTCCATCTCAGAGAAAAGCTGAAGAGGATGAATAAATTCAGTTTATTTCATCTTCTATGTGGCCTAACTTTCCAGGCCACAGTGACAATAAGCCGCGACTTGGGAAATAAAATGGCCTGAGCTCAGAAAGGAAAAAAAAAAAAGCAGTTCTTAATCCATGGCTTTAGGGGTGCCTGGGTGGCTCAGTTGTAAAGTGTCTGCCTTCGGCTCAGGTCATGATCCCAGAGTCCCGGGATCAAGCCCCGCATCGGGCTCCTTGCTCAGCAGGAAGCCTGCTTCTCCCTCTCTCACTCCCCCTGCTTGTGTTCCCTCTCTAGCTGTGTTTCTCTCTATCAAATAAATAAATAAAATCTTAACAAAAATCCAGGACTCTAGCTTTCAGCCTGAGTTCTGCAGCCAGGAAATGGCAGGGGCTCGTTTTTGGTCAAGGTTCTCTCTTCTTGAACTTTGAGCCCCAGCCTTTTGGCCTACTTGCTCTGGCCAGAACTTTCTACCTCTCTTCCCAGAAGTGTTCCACTCTCCTCCAGGGGCTCCTTCCCTCTTGGCACCCACAAGTCCCTTTGCCTGGTTTGGGCAAGCTTGCCTCCTCACTGTCTATGTCCTGGCCATTTCATTCCTATGCCTACCACCCTACTTCTCCATACCTGCTCCGCTAGCCTTATTCTCTTTGAGGTCAGCACTGGGCTCCTAGATAAAATGCAATGGTCCTTTCTCGGGTGATCGTCCATTACCTTTCAGTAAGCTGACCAGATCTCTCTAGAAATTCTATTTTCCCTTGGCTTTTATAAAAACATTCTATCCCTATCTGTTCTGACTACCCTCCCTACTGTACTCTGGATATAGGTCCTCTCCTTAATGTGGTCACTGACTCTTTCCACACTCTCTCTTGGCATGTGAAAATATAAATTATATTATAAATTTATTATTTCAAATAATATCTCTCTTGGTTTTGCCTCCAAATCTATATCTCTTAAGCTCCAGACCCACATTTCCAACTGCCTCCTACTTTCACTGATGTCATATGCTTCCTCCAGTCTATTTCTTCCTGTTGACTACTTTATCTTGTTAATGACACAAACCAGTTTCCCAATTAAATAAACTCAAAATACAAAGTGCCATTAAAAACAACATATTATTTTGAAACAGTCTTACATTTATAGAATTACAAAGACAATGCAGAGAATCCTTGTATACTCTTCACGCAGCTTCCCCTAGCATTTTAGGGGATGCTAGCATCTTAAATAACCAGGGTATATTGATCAATTCTACATTAAACAAATCACTAAACCATAGATATAATGCAAATCTTTCCAGTTTTCCCATTAATATCCCCTTTTCTGTTCTATATTGCATTTCTTTGATATGTCTCCATGGTCTCCTTTCTTCCTCTTTTCTTGACTTTCACAACTTTGACTTTTGAGAAGTACTGGTCAGGTATTTTCTAAAACACTCCTGCAATTTTGATTTGCCTTGTTTTCACATGATTAGACAGAGGTTATGAATTTTGGGGAGGAATACCACATAGGCGATTTGTCTTGTATCACAGCCGATCATGGATATATGACTCGTTGCTGGTGGTGCTGATTTTTATCATTTAGGGCGGTGTTTACCAGGTTTCTCCATGATAGTTACTATTTTTCTCTTATTTTGACCATATTCCATTAGTCAGAAGCAAGTCCCTAAATCCAGGCCATACTCAAGGGAGGAAAATTAAGTTCTACTTTCTAGAGGACGAGTATGAAAGAATTTGTGGATATACATTAAAACTACCACAGTAATTAATACATATTTTGGTAGAGGTTCTTATAGGCTGTGCAGATTCTTGGTTCGCCTTAAAGTTTCACCCACTAGTTTTAGCAATCAGTGGATCCTGCCAGCAGCAATTATTACTATGATGTTCTAAAGAAAATTTTTGAATTTCCCTCATCCTTTCTATTAAAGAACTACTTTTAAATAACTTTTAATAAGCTTTTAAATACATAAATATCATAATTCTTGAAGATTTGTTCTTTCTCCCTCACTTGTTTATTTATTTAAACATTTATATCAGTATGGATTAATATACATTTATTTTACTTTGGGGGTTATAATCCAATATTACCGTTATTTATTTTGTTGTTCAAATTGCTCCAGCTTTGGCTACTGGAACCTTTTTCAAGTTGGCTCCTACATCCTTTTGATGTGCCTGGGGGATCATTTTAATCCACCTCATCTTATCCTTCTGGCAAGCTAATCATGAACCTATAGTAACATTATTTTTTTCTCTTTTTGTTCCCTTTTTTAAATATTCTCTAAACCAACACCCTGCTTCAGATCCCTGTCACCTTACTTCAGGACCACTGCGGTGGTAACCTGCTCATCTCTCCAACCAGTTTCTTCTTTTTCCAACTCATCCTACACATTACTCTTAAATTACCCTTCTGGGAATTAAACACTGCTCTCATGACATCATTCCCTTGTTCAAGACCCCTCAATGACTGCTACCACTTAAAAACTCCTTGACTTAGCATTCAGTCGTTTTAACAACATGGCTCAATTTGACAATCTGGCTGCTTCTCCAATTGTTCATCTTTCCAAATCCTTTGTTCTCTTTGCCCCAGCTGTTAGCTCTATATGCAGATGACTTCTAATTTCTATCTCCAGCTCTAGCTCTATCATTTTAACCCATTAAAAAATCTTTATTAGTATCTTTAACTTACAAAAGTAATGGATGTTAAATGGGGATAATTAAAACAATACTAAATGGTTAAAACAGAATGAGTCTCTGACTCTCCTCTGCCATCTGGCTTTCTCAGGTTGTTGTGTGTGGGTTTTTTTTTAAGATTTTTAAGATTTTATTTATTTACTTGAGAAAGAGACAGAGAGAGCATGGGGGAAGGGGCAGAGGTAGAGGAAAGGGAAAAAAGGAAAAAACAGACTCCTCACAGAGCGGGAAGCCCAACCTGGGGCTTGATCCCAGAACCCCAAGATCATGAGCCCAGCCGAAGTCAGACGCTCAACCCACTGAGCCATCCAGGCACCCCCTCAGGTCGATTTTTAAGAATGAAGTGGCTTAAAAAAAAAGAATAAAGTAGCTTTTCCAGATTTTTCAGTATCTTTCCTATCTCTCTATTAAGTTGCTACATGACAGCAGATTTAGAGACATGCTTCTTGAATTAAGAGTTTATAATGCAAATCAGAAAAGGTCAAGTCCAGAAAAATATAGATCTTGATGTTTACATTGCAACTTTCAAAGTTTTTTTCTTATTATCTCACTAAATCTCTGACAATCCTAAGAGATAGAAATAGCATCTCTTGGGCGCTTGGGTGGCTCAGAGGGTTAAGCCTCTGCCTTCGGCTCAGGTCATGATCTCAGGGTCCTGTGATTGAATCCCACGTCAGGCTCTCTGCTTCCCCCTCTTTCTCTGCCTGCCTCTCTGCCTATTTGTGATATCTCTCTCTGTCAAATAAATAAATAAAATCTTTTAAAAAAAATAAATAGCATCTCTTTTAAAAACAAAGGAGTTTTTTGAAAGGCAGTTTTAGGTTTAGAGCAAAATTGAGGGGGAAGGTACAGAGAGTCTCCATGTACCCCTGTTCCTACATATGCATAGCCTCCCCCATTACCAATATCCTCCAGCACGGAGTACATCTGTCATGACGGATGAATCTATACTAATACATCATAATCACCCAAGAACCAGAGTTTCCATTATGGTTCACTCTTGGTATTGTACCCTCTATGGGCATGGGCAAATGTAAAATGACATGTATCCATCATTATGGTATCATATAGAGTATTTTCACCGCCCTAAAAATCAAGCATCTAGTCTTTACCCCAGTCTTACAGAGGAAAAATCCTAAAACCCTGTAGCACTAACCAGCTCTCCTAATATCCCCTAGCCTGGGCTAGGTCCCAAGCTTCCTGACCCCTTTCCTACTTTACCTCATAAAAACATCATACTGAAAACCACAATGAGCAGCAACACTAATGGGAGGAAGGCCAGAAGCCAAAGAGAACCACTCAAAATCTTGACACATCAGTGATCAAGGTTTTATCTTGGGGAATGTGAGAATCATTTTGTTCCCTTACTTCTCTTTTATGGTGAAAGTGAGACTGTGGGGGAGCTCTAAAAAGGATATAAGAAACAGAAACATATCTGATTGGTGTGATGGCATTCTCTTTTCAAAGAAATGTTCTGCCTCCCCAAAGCTATAAGGCTCTGCAGAACTTGAGAAGGAAGCGAGAAGAACTGAGTCAAATGTGGCTGCTAGTCCACTTCGAAGCTTGGGGTCCCCAGTGGGAAAAAGACTGGACAGATAGTTGGCATCCAGGGATCTGGCAGCATTTCCATTGCCAATTCATCTCAACAACTTGTTGATGTGCATACCTGATTGGAAAATATGGGAATTATGAGGTAAAAGTTGTATCTCCTGGGTAGGCATAGATGAGTCATATCATCCATATTCCAAATGATATATGAAAATAGTAACTCTTATGTTAAATTCATTTTACCGCAATAAAAAGATATGTATCTTGAACATCTTTCCATGCTAGATCTTATATTAGATTTTATCTCCTCCTCCTTTTCAAAGACTGCTGAAGAGCATCTGGGTGGCTCAGTTAGTCAAGCATCCAACTCTTGGTTTCTGCTCAGGTCATGATCTCAGGATCTCAAGATAGAGCCCTGCAGGGTCTCTCTTCTTTCCCTCTCCCTCTGCCCCTCCCCCTGCTTGTGCACACACTCTCTCTCTCTCAAATACATAAATAAATAAATAGATCTTTTAAAAATATAAAAATAAAAGGTTGCCTAAGGTATGTTGTGAGATGGATGTATCATGATTTATTTAATCAGTCTGCACTGAGATTCATGCTGTTTCTTTTCTTTTTCTCCTCCCCCACCATCATAATATTGCATCTATTACAACTATCATAATATTATAATATTGTTACTATTTAATTTTTTTATAGCTACTATAATATCTTATTTTTAAAAAGTCTTTAGGGGCACCTGGGTGGCTCAGTCATTGGGAGTCTGCCTTCAGCTCAAGTCATGATCTTGGGAGTCCCCGGATCATGCCCTGCATTGGGCTCCCTGCTCAGCAGAAGGCCTGCTTCTCCCTCTCTCACTCTCCTGCTTGTGTTCTCTCTCTAGCTGTGTTTCTCTTTGTCAAATAAACAAAATCTTTAAAAAATTATTTAAATTAAATTTAAAAAGTCTTTATACACTTGTTTATTTCTTTAGTTTAATAAATTAGAGGTAGAACTGCTGAGGGGGTCAATGGGTATGCACACATTATACTGCCAGCTGTTTTTCCAGAGAGGCCATATCAATGTATACTCTCAGCAACAGGGTGTGCTAAGTACTCAGGTTTTGAAGTCAGAAAGACCTAGATTAGTTGTATGACCTTTGGCAAATTACCTTTCCTTAAACCGTTTTTTAAAATATTTAATTTATTTAATTTATTTAAGATTTTATTTATTCATTTGAGAGAGAGAGAGAGACAGAGACAGAGAGAGCACAAGCAGGGGGAGAGGCAGAAGCGGACTCCCCGCTGAGCTGGGAGTTTGATTCAGGGCTCAATCCCAGGACCTGGAGATCATGACCTGAGCTGAAGGCAGACACTCAACCAACTGAGCGACCCAGGTGCCCCTTTCCCTTCTAGGGATGTAATATAACCCACTTTACAGGGCCAGTGTTAAAATTACATGAAATTATGTATGTAAAATGGTTCACAGCATGCCTGACACATATAACAAATGGTAGCTGAGTTTTGTTCTATTTTGTTTTATGAGGCTCTCTCCTCGTTTACTTTGTTTCCACCTGGTATAACATATTTACTAGTCCCAAATTCCCTAGCCAATAAAAATGAGCTGGGGATACTGACTAACTTAAGTTTTTCTAATCAACAGCAAGAGATACTGCCCTCTTCCTGAATCTCAGTTTCCTAGGAAAGCCCTGAAGCCAATTTCCAGCACTCTATCTTTAGTGACTAAATCACAGAGACAAACTCTCCCCCTCTCAATGATCTTTCCTAGAATCTTAATCAGGCCATGTTTATTTCCCAGAACAATGCCGATCAGGCCATTTCAACAGCTGGCCTCTCTGTTCTTTAAAATAGGACACTGCATTAAGCCCTTGAGTCTACAAAGGGCCTACGGAAAACAGATGGGAGACAGACCTGAAGACACATGCATCCTGGGACACTGGGGAGTCCAGGTTGAATTCCCTTCCCTGTGTACTTCCACAGTCTGGCCTAAAAGCAGAAGGGCTGGAATTAGATCACCCCCTTCTTAGGGCTTTAAAGTTCCAAAAAGTATTGATTTAGGGTTGAAATTAACCAGAACCCAGGGACAGAAAAAGCCCTGTGACAACTCTCCAAACTGCCAAAAGGGGGCAGTGTAGTGTTATGTTTAAGAGCATAGGCTTTGAGGTGGGTGGGAATCAGGGCTTTGCTATTAACTGTTTGACCTTGGGTCACATTTGGCTTCTTCCCTAGATTAAGAGTTTACCTTCTTCATATTGTTGAAAGGATTAAATAAAATAGTGTGTCTGGTGGCAAACAAACAGTAAGTGCCCATAAACAAGAGGACACACATCACAGGGTGTATGGTTGAATATGATAGTCAGATATGACATGGAGTAACTAACCAAAGGAGATAACAAAATTGAATTCACTCATTCATTCATTCATTCATTCACTCACTCATTCATTCATTCAAGAGATACCTAGTGAATGTTTACCGTGTGTAGGGCATATTAAGAGGCACAGGAGACATAATGGGAAGTAAAAATAGATACGATCTGTGCCTTCATGAAATCTGGCCTTCAGAAGGACCCATATGAATAGAGTAATCATACAAAGATATGTGAAATTATAGATGAAAAAGTGCAATAAGGAGAAGGCCACTGACAATGTCTAGAGTTTGAAGGAAGCCCTCTGTGATGAAATTATAGCTGAACTAAGATCTGAAGGATGGGTAAGAATCAACCCAAAAAAAGTAGAAGGTAGAGGGAAAGCATTCCAGACAGAAGGAACAACATGTGCAAAGGCACTAAAACCAAATGGACCCTGGGACATCAGAGATATAGAGGAAAGACCAGTAAGGTTGGGTGCAGTGATGGGGGTTAATGTGGTATGAGGTGAGCTGAAGAAGAAGGCAGGAGCCAGATCATGTAAGACTTTGCAGGCCATGTTAAGGATTTGAGGCTTTATAATAAGAACAAGGGGGGAGCTGTTGAAATGCCAGGGGCTGCACTGGGTACTCCTACTATTTGGCAACACTTTCCTCTGAGATCTCCTTTCATGGGGTATATAGGGGTAAGGGCTTCACACAACTCCTGCTGTGGTCACACAGGGGAAGGGAACAAAAAAGTAATCTGCAACAGGTTCTTCTCAAAATAGAATGAGGCCCTGTGAATCCACATTGCCCGAGGAAGAACAAGGCATAAAGGGGAATGTGAGTGGGGCATTCAGGGTTATGAGTCTCTCATCAGATATCCTCTACTGGTGACATGCTGTCACTATAGAACTCCTAATGTTTTCTGACTTTTGCATGGT
This sequence comes from Spilogale gracilis, assembly GCA_004023965.1. NCBI lineage: Eukaryota > Metazoa > Chordata > Mammalia > Carnivora > Mephitidae > Spilogale > Spilogale gracilis. The sequence continues at coordinate 93,147 of PITA01000382.1, read as the reverse complement.
CAGATCCCTAGCCAGCCTCCACGTCTCAGACTTCCTGCCCCAAGGGATTCTCCACTGCATTGGCCATGGTGACTAAGGGATTAATAACTATTAAGACGGAGTGGTAGAGCTGTGGGCAGGGGTGCGTTCAGCTTTGCAAGAAGCAGCCCTCAACCTCTGTGTGCCTTTCTGGTTAGTGGCTCACAGCTCCCATAGTACGTGCAGTGTGTTTGTTGGGGGCACATGCGCACAGAGCACAGTCTCCACAATCTTCCTTTGTAAGGAGAGAAACTAAGAGCGGAGATCCTAAACAGCACAGGACTGCTAAGTACCAGAAGGTGATAGCTCTGTTCTGGCTCTCATAGATTTTTTAACTTGGCTGGAAAGAGAAAAGGGCCCAAGAGTGCTAGAGCTGCCTGCCCCAGCCCTCCTCCAACCTCTCCCACCCCACAGCCCAGCTAAACAGGAAATCACGCCTGGGTCCCAGCCAGGGCCCAGGCTGAGGCAGGAAGCTCAGGAAACAAGTGAGAAAGACCGTCTTCAGCATAGAAGGCTACTTAGAAATCCCTGGGAAGGTAAAACAAACCCAGCCCCTGCTGAATTCGCTCCCAGAGGAAGAAAACACTAGACCTGCCTTCACTCTCTAGCATGATCAAGCATGGGCTTAGCAAGATTCAGAGAAGAGACCCAGAAGCTTCATGGGAGAGATAGTATAGTCTCAGTGAGAACACTCTCCCAAGTAAGGACCATCTCCTCAGAGAAACAAAGGTCTGCAGTGAAGCTGGGTGACTACCTGGTCTGCAGATATCCTAAGGCCATCTTGGGCTGATAAGGAAGGAAATGATGGTAGAGGATAAGGGTAGCAGAAAAAGGTCTAAAGGAGAAAGGCCTAGGGAAATCTGTAACACCTGTTTGTTTGGGGGGGGGGGTGCAGACAGACAGTGACAGGAGTTCTTTCCTATGCAAATGTACAGGAAAGTCCTGATTAACTAATTGACTGAGGCAGACCAGCAATGGCTGCTCAAAACGTTCTGTGAAAGACTGAAGACTGTGTGTGATGGAGAAACATGGCTAACTACACCACTAATTAATCTGAGTTTCACAAAAGGTAGGACAACCACATGTCCTGTGCCTCCTTCATGATATGATGCAACAGGAAGTACTCAGCACACCTCAGAAGTACTCTTCACAAAAAAAGTTGAATCTGAATCTAATCAGACCTTGAGCTATAATTACCAGTTTGCAAAACTGGTTTGCTGAAATACAAGAGACGGAGAGGATTATAAATGAAACAATTATTTCAAATAATCCCGTGGGTAGGGTATAGGTGAAACAAGATCAACCCTCGGCTGATGACTGCTGTAGCGGGGTGAGTACTAACTTTTTCCTCTAATTTGTATATGCTTAAATTTTTCCATAACAAAATATTTTTAAAATTTGAAGTTCTGCAGACTAAAAAATACCTTCCCTAGTCCCCACTGAGAGAATAGTAGCAATGTGGACCTTTTCAAATGTTTCTTGAGCCCTAAGCGTTGGCCTATGGGAGCTGAAAAAGAAGCAGGACACCCTTCACCAGCATCGGTACCAGGGCCTTCCAGGAAGGCCCACTCTGCCAAAAGAACTCTACAGCAGTCATGACAGGGAGGGGCAGAGGCAAGACTCCTCGGGTCAGTGGAACCCCTTTGGGAATCGGTGGGAGCACAGAGTACTTCCGTCTCTAACCTGGTCTCATCATGGCCCTGTAAAGGAGGCCAGGGACTCTTCTCATTTGATGATGAGAAGAATAAGCCTTCTTTCCACCCTCTCCTAGAAAAGCTCCCTAGAGAACCATCAACAAAAAATGGAAAACACCAACCCCTTAATCACCATCAACTCTTAGATCAGAAATGATACAGTAATTTGCAGTTCATTTTCATGTACATGATCTTATTTATTTTATAAATAGCATGAAAGAGTTTAGGAGCTTGGCTAAAAGTGGCAGAGCTAGACAACAAGAGCGGTAGAACTAGGATGTACCCAGCCGACTTCCTACCACTATTGCGCACAGCTCTTGCCCTGAGGCCAGTGCCCCTCACTAGCTCACCCTGATCGCTGCAGCCCCTCAAGGAAACTCAAGCCAATTCCTCTCGTGGGAGTTCCCTGAGACTGCCTCCATGCTGTAGTTCAGTCCCTTGGCAAAGAGAGAATCTGAAACATGAGGCTCCATCAGGAAGTTGATAGGGAGGCTGATAGATGGTTCCTGACTGGTTCCCTTTGGCATCACTGTTTGCTCCCTCGGCTAACACCTCCCCACTTAGTCCCCTTCCCTGACTCCACATAATTCTCCCTCCTCTTCCCAGAGCACTCACCACCACCACTACCTCCCCACATCATTATCTCCACTTGGCCTTTCTCTGAGCTTATGATATCCTCTGAACCAGGGCTGGAAGCAGCAGGACAGCTGAGGGCAGAGAGAACTTTCTGGAAGTTGAAATCCTTAGAAAACACCTTTGGGATTAGCCAAGGTCCAATAGAGGCTCTTCTCACTAGCTGTTGCAATCTACATGCCAATGTGGCTACTGGTCTTCTCACTAGGCGCAGGCCTGCCCCTGGACAGAATAGTTTGTAGCATTTGGCTTTTCTGGTAAGAAGAATGTGAACGCTATGCCTGATACGTGAAGAACAAGACATCCAGGCTGGCACTCTCCTCCCTTCAAGAGCTCCAGATAATTTTTTTCCTTCTCCAGGAGGATGTGTGCAAGTCATACAATGTTGGAAGACTCAGGTAGGAGCTCTGCATCAGGAGAGTCAAATTGCTCACTAAACAGTACACGTCATAACTCTATTAATAGCTTCTCTAGCCTCACAACAAAGCTGGTAGCACAGTCATCGGTTTTGCTACCTATGGGAGAGAAGCTGGACCAGCCTTCCTATGTTCTCCTACGTCCTTCACTCCTGAAAGCTTACCTAATGCTGTAAAGGAAGGGGAGGCAGAAAGGTCAATTTGTAAGGGATTCACACTACCAAATCTGGGAGCCCCCTCCCCCACAGGGGAACATGTAACAAGTTATTCTGTGTCAGGACATTCAAGGTCCTTCTCATTCTGTGGTCTGAGCTCAAATATTAACAAATTTTTTAAGATTTTATTTTATTTTTTTAAAAGTATTTTCTTTATTTATTTGACAGAGAGATAGAGCCAGAGAGCGCAAGTCAGGGTGGGTGGGGGGAATTGCAGAGGGAGAGGGAGAAGCAAGCTCCCCACTGATCCCAGAACCCTGACCCTTGATCTGAGCCAAAGGCAGATGCTCAATCAACTGAGCCACCCAGGCACCCCTAAAGATTTTATTTTTAAGTAATCTCTACACCCAATGTAGGGCTTGAACTTACAACCTGAGAGCAAGAGTCACATGCTCTACTGATGGAGCCAGCCGGCCACCCCAAGTATTACTTTGTCATTGGTGCCTTAACTGACATCCCCAATCTAATGTAAGGCATTATTATTCTCTCTCATGCAACCTTGTTCTTGTCCTTTCCATCACTTGTCATAGTTCATAATTGTGAGTTTGTTGGAATTACTTCATTTGTTTAGTTTCTGTCTCTCCCATTGGACTGCCAGCTCAGAAAGGCAGGGACTATGTTTGCTTTATTCATCATATTATTCCCTGTGTCTGGTAGTGTCTTGCATATAGCAGATGCCCAATGGTATATTTTTTAAAGATTTTATTTTTAGGTAATCTCTACACCCAATGTGGAGCTTGAACTTAGAAATCTGAGATCAAGAATCACATGCTCTACTGACTGAGCTAGCCAGGTGCCCGACAATAGTATTTTTTGAATAATGAATGAGTGTTCCTACCCATGTATTCCCTTAAATCTCCCATAATTCTCCACAGGTATCTTCTATTCCACTCACCAACTCCCACCTACTCATTCTCCTCTGGGTCTCTACTGGTCCCATCCATAGAATCACCTCCCACCGTCCTCTCCTTTTTTACTCATCTTTAAAGAAATCAGCTGTACTCTTCTGTAGTTCTGTGTCCTGAAAGCAAGTCTTTTCTTTGCCAGACTATAAGTTTTGGGGGAAGAACTATCTGCTAATGAGTTAAAAGGGGCATTGGGGTGATGAGACTCACAAGAGCACATCAAAGTGGACCCTTCAAATTAGGATATCATATGTATCAAGTTATGTACTAGAGGTTATAGAGGTTTGGGGGATGGTTGAGAGCTTACTAGAATAGGCAGGGAAGGCTTCTTGGAGAAAGGGAGTTTATATGGTCTTCTGAAGGATACAAAGGAGTAGGATAGGCAGAGGAAGAGGGCAGAGAGAATTCTTAACAGGAGAGGAGGCCCTGAGGTGCCTGGCTGGCTCTATCAAAATAACATGTGACCCTTAATCTCAGGATCATGAGTTTGAGCCCCATGTTGGGTATAGAGATTACTTAAAAAAATAAACTTGAAAAAAACAAAAAGAAGGAGACAAGGCCTCAAGATACCAGTAGACAAGAGGAGGTGAGGGGCCTGGTGTGACCTACTAGAAAGAAAGCTGGCATGAATGGTAGAAAATATGGCCACCTGGGAGGGGCAAAGCCCAGCGTAGATGCCTCAAAAGCCAGTGGAGAAGTTTAAGTTGATGCAAAAGAATTAATTAGGTCCCAAATTGTAAGGAAATATCATGGGATTAGGAGTCAGGATAGCTGGTTTCTAGTCTAGGCCATGCCAACCTCCAGCTGGGTTTTGGCCAAACCTATTTACCTTTCTGGGATTCTGCTTACTTATCTGTAAAATGCACAAAAATGACTTTTCCAATCTACTTCACAAGGTGGTTCAGGTGCTTTGTAAACATTTTTTCATCTACCTTAGATGGGAATTTACAATAAGGATAATTGCACCCATAAACTTCACATTCTAAAGAGAATGTATTCGGACCACAGGACAGGTAGAATGGGGAGTTCATACCTAACTGAAGGAAAGAAAAGGATGCATGAAGAAGGTGGCATTTTTTGTGATAGGCTTGAAAGATAGGAAAAATTAGCAAACACATTTTATTTTTTTTTTATCTGACAGAAACACAGCTAGAGAGGGAAAACAAGCAGGGGGAGTGAGAGGGGGAGAAGCAGGCTTCCCGCTGAGCAGGGAGCCCAATGTGGAGGCTGGATCCTGGGACTCCAGGATCATGACCTGAGTGGAAGGCAGACGCTTAATGACTGAACCACCCAGGCGCCCCATTAGCAAACACATATTAACAGAAAAGTAGGAGAGTTGCTGCTCATTCTCAGTGGGTTTTTAGGCATGTTTATGTTACCCACACACAATAGAGTCATGTTTATTGTTTGAGTGTTGTTCCGAGCTCCCACTTCAGTGTGGCATTTTGCAAAGAGCAACATGTCTTCCAGTGCCCTGGCCTCTGGTCCAGTTTAAGAACTGCTACCACAAGGAATGGAAGGCAATGAAGCCCAGAGATAGAAGCATGTTCACACTCCCAACCCAAAGGCCCCGGTTCCTCCCTGTGAAGCCACAGGTAATGTTAAGTCTAACTGTTTTTCCTCTCTTAACTCCAGTCCTTTAGGCATTTGAAAACCTGAAAGTGTTCTCCCTGCAACTAATTTTCCCCCCAGGCTGAACAGCCTCAGTTCCACCAACTGTGCTCACATGGTGAGGTTTTGACTCCTTCCTTCATTCCAGTCACTTCTCCTCTTGAATAATGGCATTAGCATAGAATACTGGACTTCAGATAGCACTGACCTGTCACCTCCAGGGACCCGAAGTCCCAGGACCTGAATGCAGCTCAAGAGTGCATTAGCTCTGCTCATGGCTATGTCACAGAGTAGACTGACATAAATTTTCTGTCCACATAAGTACGAGGTCTCTGAAGGTCCACCCTAGCCTACCCAACCACACAGCCTCACCCAGATTCAAATTCCATTATCGCTGAATTCAGCCAGCTCCCTGAGAGTAAGAATCAATTACATACATGTGGCATAGTCTCAATGAACATGAAACCACAATTTCACTAGCACCAGTGGACCCTTACCTATATTAGCAGTCAGCCTAGCCCAAGATGTGATTCCAGGTTCTTGCCTTGATTTTACACTGCTAAGGCAAAGATCTGCCCTATTTCAGATGTAAATTGAATTCAGTATAACAATAGGTACAGCTACTAAATATGATCATGAAACCTCAGCTGATAATAATAGAAGTACGATATCAGTATCATGGATAGTGGCTGCCCTACAGTAATCTGCACTGGTCGGATTGCATGGAGAGGTCTAGTTCCAGGGGTGAAAAACAAAAAAATCTACTACAGCTGCCAGGATAACTACTGATTTGGAAACCAATCTCTGGGGAAATGGTAGAAGGAAAATGCAGGGCTTGGTTAGCCTGGGAGAAAAAGAATGCTAAGGCTGTATAGTCCACAGTAGGGCCTTTCTTCTCCAGTAACTGCTGGCTTAAGGGTCTCCTCTTGCAGCCTATTCCTTCTCCTTGCTACTTTAGTCAAGGGCTTATACTTTCATTTGAAGTGTGGTCAGCCACTTATATGGTATTTATGAGGTCTCTTCCTAAATCTGCCTCTTTTCCCTTCTTACTCGCTCAGCAGAGTCAAGGTTACTTCCTCTTGCCTGGCCTATTTCCAAAGGATTATTAAATTTATACGAAGTCAATACTTCAAAAGTCTATGCTGAATACAAGGGGTCGGAAAGATCAGTTTTCTCCATTCATTTTTTAAAGAGCCCTAACATAAGACTCCAGCCCCTTTGTGAAACAGATTGTAGAGCTGCCTAACATCTTCAAGATTCCTCCTTTCCTGTGTTCTTTGCTTAGGAGAACTATGATGACTCAGGGCTCAGTGCTGCCAGGATGGCAAGCAGGAATGATGTTTCCCCTGCTGAACACCATGGCATAGATGGAAAATCAACCATGTCACTCTTTCTCACTGAACCAGGACTCTGCCTCAGAATCCACCTTAACACAAGCTCCAGGCAGCCACTACTGCTCAATGGGCATTGGCATAAAGAGTGAAACCTGCTTGGGGCACCTGGGTGGCTCAGTTGGTTAAGTGACTGCCTTTGGCTCAGGTCATGATCCCGGAGACCCGGGATCAAGCCCCTGCTCAGCGGGAAGCCTGCTTCTCCCTCTCTCACTCCCCCTGCTTGTGTTCCCTCTCTCGTTGTGTTTCTCTTTGTCAAATAAATAAATAAAATCTTAAAAAAAAAAAAGGAGTGAAACCTGCTTATCATTCATGCTTTATATAGCCCATGGAGTAGGGAGTGTAAAATGATCACGTGGGAATGCCTCCTGAATTGTTGCGACCAGAGGGCATGGTTAATGGTACTACAGAGGAAGTGTTGAGGCACCTACCCAATCAGGGAATTATTTTTTTCAGCTTAAATCCCAATGGAGATGGGATTCCTTCTGATGAGAGATTTCTTTTTGATGACTATAATGTTTATATTCTCTCCTGCACAGCAAAACACAAAAGGGCAGAGCACAGCCCACAGCTACAAAGGAGAAACAGAACTGAGGCAAGCAGCAGCACACAAAGATTCAAAAAGTAAAGTACTAAATGAGTAAAGTGTATAGTATATGAATCATATCTCAATATCTCAATGAAGCTGTCCAAAAAGGATTAATGGTAAAAATACTGGTTTCACCAGATCAACACTTAATAGAGGGACTTGAAAGGAAGTAAAACCCCTTTAACATTATCATGAGAAAAACTAGGCACTAGCTAATTGTTTTTTGCATTGACCAAAGTTCACTAAGAACTTCCTACTGATGGCAATACTGGGCCTGGACACAAAGCGACAGCATCCCATGACAGACTAGCATGGGCCAAAGTGGTGTGGATTACAAAAGTGGCTCAAAACAACTGGAAAGACTATAAATCTAGACTAAATCAGAAGAAAGACTAATTTCTTCTTTTTTTTAAAGATTTTATTTATTTATTTGACAGAGAGAAACACAGCTAGAGAGGGAACACAAGCAGGGGGAGTGAGAGAGGGAGAAGCAGGCTTCCCGCTGAGCAGGGACCCCGATGTGGGACTCGATCCCGGGTCTCCGGGATCATGACCTGAGCCGAAGGCAGTCGCTGAACCAACTGAGCCACCCAGGTGCCCCTAATTTCTTCTCTTTTTAAGATTTTATTTATTTATTTGAGAGAGAAAGAGAGAGCAGGGGGAGCAGCAGAAGGGAAGGGAAAGGGTGAGAATCTCAAGCAGACTGGGCACTGAGCATGGAGCACCATGTGGGGCTTGATCTCATGACCCTAAAATCAGTACTTGAGCTAAAACCAAGAGTCAGACACTTAACTGACTGAGCCACCCGGATGCCCTTAGAGATTAATTTCTAAGACAGAGTTTCCCAAAGAATATTCCATAAACCACATTGGTTCTGTAAGATGTTAACATAGGTAACATGAAAAAAGGTCCCATAGTTACACAAGCTTGTGAAACATTGGGTTAAACAAGGCTGGAAAAGTTTCTTTATTGCAGGACTTCTCAGTGCCTTTAAAACACTAGTAAACATTGTGATGGGATAGAATGTGTAGTGTTTGCCAAAGGAATTTGTTTATAGATCATTTTTATTCCCCCATAAAGTATCTCAAAGGATCAATGTTTCTAAGAATTATACCAAAGGAAATGCTGGCCTAAGCCATGCTTGGCTGAGGGCTTCACCAATTCCTTTATAAGGGTAAAGTTGAAAATTAATATGGAGAACTATAAATCATTTATAACTTGTACATAATTATGTTTAAGTTAACTATATAGTTAAATACATATGGTTCTCACTCCATGATTTAGATGCAATTAATTCAGTACATCTTAAAGTACTCCTTCGGGTATTGTTTTAAATAGATAGATGGAGTAGACTCTGATTATGACAGTCGAGAGTCTGGTGATGCAAACAGACAAAACCAGGCCAGGTACCACAGTAGCTGGGCTCATTTCTGCCTGGGTGTGGCCTTTTGTCACAGTTACACTCCTCAGGGCTAGAATGGTCAAACACCCTTTGTGGCCATTAGTTCAATCTTACGCACACACACATATATCATCATCATCACAGAAACTTAAAATTGACCCTCAAGCACCACAACCAACTAAACCTCAATTTGACATCACCGAATAACAACAACAACAAATGCAAGTACCTATCTGCTTGAACTGGCTCCTAAGAAGGTAAGACCTAGAGTGAACTCCTACTGGCTACTGTCTCCAAGCCCCCCAGGCCAGACCTCCTGGACCTCCTTTCTAGTAGACTTCCCTACTCCAGAGTCCCTCTTTAGAGCCCAGGAGTTCACCTGGCTGCCCCACAGTACAGCCTTTGGGTCACATGCCAATTTCTGAACTCCAGAGTACAGCCAGACCCAAAGCTGGTCCCAGCTCTGCCTCCTTCCTTCCTTCCTTTCTCTGGCCCAGATGGCCACATTCCCACCAGAGTCTCCTTAGAAAACAATGACTGGAGAGCCTGTTCAGCCACGCCTCTTGCTTTCTTCAGCCAGCATCATCTGTTAGCCTGATTCTCCTCTTCCTGTTCCCTTTGAGCCTCCCTGCACCCATTCTCCCAGGGTCTACTGGAAGGCATGAAGCATCTAAGCCCAAGAAGCTGAGTCTCCTATATCCTTCCTAGACACAAGGCTTCATCTGCCCTTTCAAGGAGGGGACAGAGTCCCTGGGATGAACCAGATTTAAGTGAAGAAGGCTCTGGTTTCCATTTCTTTTTCTTTCTTTCTTAAAACTTTACTTATTTATTTGAGAGTGTGTGTGTGTGCGCGCGTGCACGTGGGGGCAGAGGGAGAGGGATTGAGAATCTCAAGCAGACTCTACACTGAACACACAGCCCAGTGCAGGGCTCAATCTCCCGACCCTGAGATTATGACCCAAGCTGAAATCAAGAGTTGGACACTGGGGCGCCTGGGTGGCTCAGTTGGTTAAGCAACTGCCTTCGGCTCAGGTCACGATCCTGGAGTCCTGGGATTGAGCCCCACATTGGGCTCCCTGCTCAGCGGGAAGCCTGCTTCTCCCTCTCCCACTCCCCCTGCTTGTGTCCCCTCTCAGGCTGTGTTTCTCTCTGATCTGTCAAATAAATAAAATCTTAAAAAAAAAAAAAAAGAGTTGGACACTTAACTGATTGAGCCACCAGGCGCCCCTCTGTTTTCCATTTCTTTTCACTCTGAGCGATAGTCAGTCAAAAGCAGCAGGCAGCTGGGGGCTGGAAATGATTCAGCCCAACACCTGGCTATCCATCAATGCACTTGCCTATAGAGACTATACTTGGAACCTTTAAGACGACAAGTCACCCCTGAGTGATCTCACTCCAGAAGCACAACCCTTTGGCATACTTTGCCTGGAAGACAGCAGCCTGGAAACTGCTTTCACCTAAGTGCAGAGAAGGAACGTATGTGTCCTTTTCCATTCTGACTCTTGCAGGTAAAGCAGTAATTCACACATCTATTCTACACACATCTGAGGGGCGCCTGGGTGACTCAGTCAGTTAAGCATCTGGCTCTTGATTTCGGCTCTGGTTGTGATCTCAGGGTCCTGGAACTGAGCCTTGTGTTGGGCTCCACATGGAGTCTGTTTCTCCTGCTCTGCCCTCTGCATGCCCTTTCTCTCTCAGATAAATAAATGAATCAAATATATAAAGAAAAAAAATAAGTACAAGAGCCCAGCTCAACCAATTAGAGAAAAAACCATTATAAGCTTAACCAGGATGATGGTAAAAGGCCAGGCCAGACACTGCAACACAAAACACTCTCTTAGCCAACAAAGGATTTTATTTTTCCTTCATCAAAGTGCTGCTAGGAAACAACAACAACAACAACAACAACAACAACACACCATGGCTCCTTGCTGCCACCAATTCGCTTGCATTCATCAAAGCAGGTTTCAGCGGAAAAAGTAGTCACTGGCAGGTGAGAACATTTCTCAGTATCCTTTTTGAGGCTGTTAGGGCCAGTATCACTCTGATCTTTGGCTTTCCAGGACTCCTGAGTCCTTCATAACCCCAAGAATGCAGTTTCAACAGCAGCACAAAGGAAAAACAGCAGCTTTCTCCCATACAAGCAGTCCCCGAAGCCAAGAGGTACACAGATTCCCCTTCAATTTCCTGGGATGCTGATGGTACCTCTTGCCTCCCAGATATCTGTGCTAGAAACCTGGGAATCAGCCTTGACTTCCCTGACACATCCTTGACCTCCAAACAGGATATCCTGCTTATTCCACTTTATCAGTATCTGCATACGGGTCCCTCCTCTCTTGCTGCTTTAGTGTAGGCTTTCATCATCTCTTGCCTGGATTTGGACTGCACCTACTGATTTTCGCTTCCCAACCTCCAATCTCACCTCCCGTCTCTCATCCACTCCTGGAATGATAGCCCTAAACTCAAATTTGATCAGGTTATTCCTTTAATTAAACCCTTCATTCATTCAAATGTGCCCTTTTGTTTCTTCCTCCGTGCTCTCTGGCTGGAACGCTTGTCCTCACCTCATCTTGTTGGTCTGCCAAGGTGCTAGTCTTCTTCTAAGCACCCAGTCAGCAGTGTCTCCCCCGTGAAGCCTTCCCTTATCACTTAATAAGAGTGCTTCCTGTTTTTCTTTGGCCCTAGCTGACCTGGTTCTTACTTTGTGCAGTGCTCATTACCCACAGTACCTCAATCCATCTTGACTATATCCCTCAATAGAGCAAGATTCTGTGTTATTAAGCCCAGTACAACATCTGGCAGAAAGCAGGTTCTTCGTGTTTGTTGACTAAAGAGAGGAGGAGTAAAGGAGAAGGGGGAGACCTGAACCAACCTAATCCTCACTTTGCAATATAGGAAAAGAGAGAAGGATGTGCCTCTTTCCAGAACCTGAGAAATACTACTGGGTCATATGCCACACAGACCCACCAGGAGAATCTACCCTTCAACTGAAAAGTCATCTGATGACAAGGAGGCGACTTAAGGCTCCCAGACCACAGAATACACAGGTCAATTTTTCACAGTGGCTTTCTGCTATCTTTACAACGTTCTCTCTGCCACTTTTCGGGAGCTGCTATGGCCTATTCACTGAATTACTGTCTTGACCATCCCCATCTCTGAGTGTCAAGAGGCAGGATGAGTCTGAGACATCTTTCTAAACTCATGTGGTCAAAGGGTCAAAACTTCCCATTCCTCATCTTCTCCCAAGGGAGGTGTCACTATTTCTCAGGAGCACTCTCCATTGATTTCCACTCATTTCCTGACATGTATCTAAAAGCTTCCCATAGTTGTTTGAGCTCTTCCTTTTCCTGGTCACTTACTAGAGAAATCTCACTTGTCTCTATCCTTAAAGTACTCAGAAATGAGTGTATGCTTGTGAACTAAACACAGGAGTTAACAGATAACATGGGTTTCAAGGAGGACAAACTAGCAATTCTTTCAGGCGTATAGAGACTCCATCTGGTGCCCTACGCTCCCCCCCCCACCCCCGATCTCTTAGGTCTCTGAGAGCGCAGGAGGTAAGATTTTTGCCTGACATAATTAAGTCCTTAAAATCTCTGTTTGTTTTTTTGTTTGTTTCTTGTTTTGTTTTTGGGTTTTTTTTGCAACAAATCTCTTCCTCTCCAATTGCAGCCAAAGAGAAGACAAAAACTACGAGGCTGCACCATCCAGCCCAACAGAAAAATAGTGTCAGAGAGCCTATCCCTGCTGCTCACACAAACAACAGCCCAAATTCAATCCAACTGCTCAACAGAGAGACTTGGACATTTGGGAGCTCCCCTAGATCGGTGAGGTGCATGCGTGGCTTGGACACAGAACTGAGTACAAGGTATGCCTATCATTGGCAGTTTCTTTGGGAAAATCTGAGGTCTCAGACACACTAAAGATTGTCTAGGAGAGGAATACAGTAGGCGTGGAACATGGGGACTAGGTCTCCAAGAGCAGTTCTCATTCCTTTCATAAGGAGACAGGAGGAGACCCTGGGGAGCTCTCAGTGATAGGCCCAGGCCTGGTTCAGCTGCTGAGATGCAGCCAGGCCAATTAAATAATTGTGATGGGAAAAGAAGGGAAGCCACTCCTTCCAGGCAAACTCCCATCCCAGACAGGAGGCTCCATGCAGCTGTGGCAACAGCAGCGGCGACAACAGGGCAGGGAGCTCTTCCTCTTCCTCCCACTAGCTGAGAACTAATGCTTAAATTAGCACCTTGGAAACACCCAGATCTGCCGGCTGCGCCTTCTCTCCCAGCTCCTGCCACTCCCTTAGGCCTCCTTTTCACGCTTGAGGTTCTATTTCAAGTAAATAAGAAAAAAATCAAAATCAAAATCTTCTTCCCTAGAAGAGCTTTTCAAGTAAAGAACGCCTTCTGGATTCTTTCCACCACTACGGGCTAGGGAGGGTTATTTAATGATGGAGTCCCCGTGACAGGCCTGCATCAGTACAGCTCGGTCCAGATGCTGATATCGGCACTGCCTTGTTTCCATTAAGACTAAAGAAGACAGTCCCTACTCTGCCTTCAGAGTGGCTTACATTGAAGGAGTAAGCGTGAACAAGAAACTTCTGCCAAACTGTATCTGTGTTGCAACTACCGCATCCCCAAAACCTCGTGCAATATCTGGAACAGAGCAGATGCTACATAAATATTTGGTGAATGAATTAGTTAAAACAGTGATACCAGCTCCCTGTGATAGTCCTTGGAAGACAGAGTGAGGAGCTATTGTTTAAATTTTAAAGAGACAGTTTGTCTTCATTTCATAAATAAGAAAACTGAATCCAGAGAAGAGGAGACATTTCTTAGAGGTCTCAATAAATAATGGAAAAAAATGAGATAGGTCATAGTTGAGTCCAAGCCTGGGATCCTAGTATTTATGGTCTACCCAAATACCCCTAAAGAGTCACATTGCCCTTCTCTTCTGTGTATACCATTTTGATTCTTTATGCCCTGAAACAAAGGCTCTTTGGAAACTCCACCCAAGAGTTTGTTGGTCTCAATTAAACATGGAGCATTTAAGGGGGTCCAGGGACCCAACCTGAGAATAGACATTAAGAGTCAGAGGTCTACAGTGCAACATCTGTGACCCCAAATGGAGGGGTGACTGTACTGCCACTTCCAAAAAGCTCTCATCAACCTCAACAAAGTATCCTCTTGCAGAGAAGGGCTCCTTTAGCCTTCAAGAAAAGGATCTGAAGGCAGACTTTTTTGGTAAGTTCCTTCTTGCATAAGCATTTCTACTCGAGTCACACAGACCAGAAGCACCTCAGGAGTCTTCAGGGGTCACTATTCACTCCAACTATCATTGAGAACTTCAGGCAATAACAAAGGCATCAAGGACAACTAAGAAGGTCTTGTGACCCTATCCTGTCCCCCCTTTCCTTGGACAACTATTGCTTACCTTCTAAGGAACTCCAGATGGAAGGCAAGAACCAACTCATTGCTTTCTTTTCCTGACTCATTTGGACCTCCTCCTCCTACTTCATCCAACTTCCCTTTTGATTCTTGATTAGATGTTTAGAACTGGAAGGGCAATCTAGTTTGACAAGTCAGGCTGGAAAGATAATCCAGAAAGGAGTGTTCTCTTAAACCAGCCTAAAGTTCAAGTTCATGGGACAGACTTCTCATCAGGATTTTCTGGCCCCCAAATATTCCAATGATGGCATCAGGCTAGGAAAAAAGTCCATCAGCATCTCTCTCCCCACTTTAATATTGTATGCTTCTGTAAAGCTTCTCTGTTTGGGCTTCTAGAACTAAGTAGTCATAAAAAGGGGAAAAGGCCACTTAATCTCCTCATAGGTGGCTCCTAATGATTCTGTCTACCACCCTCCAAAAGGTGTGGCTTAGAGTGGGTCATGGATCCCTGCTAGTGTCTGTCTGATTTTCTGTAATGGGTAGGCTACTTGCGTAGGAAACTACAAAGCACATCTTCAGCCAGGAGCCCAAGGACCCAAGAGTGGAACCTAATCCTCACCTCTCTGCCTAACACAGGAGAAGCCTTAGGGAGCCCCAGATCCTCAAGCTTTGGAGAACTCTGATCGCTCTAAGCAGAGCTCAGAGAATAGAGCATCCACACCTTCAGGTTCCTGACCTGCCCTCTCTCCTTCCAGCTCCCCTTGGAGGCTCCAAGGAGGAAGGGAGATGGAAAAGTGTACAGTGCAGGGCACTCCCTCCCTTCCCCCTCTCCCTGTATCAGCTGGCTAGGCCTCCGCTGCGCCTCTCGCCCCGCTATCCACCGCTGGCTGTACATAAGCCAGTCGGGTAACCCCCTTGAGCGTGGACATCGGGCATGGTCTCCCCTTAGGGCTGGCCTCCGTCTTCCACCTCGCCCTCCCCCTTCCATCCCCTCCGCCTCGGCAACGATGACATCATTCCTCCTAGACTCCCGGACCGCGGACAGGCGGCAGGATGGGCGCCCAGCAAAGACTCAATGCACGTAGGCCGAGGATGCTGCAGGCTCTCCGAAAGGGTGGGCACAGGCGGCTCCGGCGCGACCCCGCCCCCTCTCCCGTCGGTTCCCGAGCTCTCTCACCCGCGCCGGTTTCTCCACCTCCCCGCTGCTCTCTCTCCTCCGTGACTCTGGCTCTAGCAAACCCCCTGTCAAAGGCTGCCTGTGCTCTCCTCAGGAGAAGAACGGAATTCAGGGCTCCTGCACCGACCCCCCCAAACTCCCACCGGTCCTTGGCCCCGGCCCCGCGTTCCCATTCGTAACCAGCTAACTGGAGGGCTAGCCCCCCTCCTCCTCTGCCGGCCTATTCCCAGTCCCTTCTACCCTAATTGCTCCTGGCCCACCCGAGGCATCACAGGCCTCTAGGACTAAGCGGCTCCTCACCTCTCATCCCAGCCCCCTGGGCCTGCCGGCGGCGGTGCCCCATGACAGTTCCCCTCCTTTCCCAGCTAAGGGCCTCCTCCACTAGCAATGTGCACCATTGTGCCCCCAAACGTTCCATCCGACGGCCCTCCCCGTAGCTCCCTTCGCCTGTCTCTGCTGACTGTGCCCTGAGCCTTTACAGGTCTCTTTGCTGTCACCCCGCGTATTCTCCCACGGTTTTCTTGTCTTGCAGGTCGCCCCTCCCCCGGCAATGCGATTTCAAGGCTCCCTTTGCCCCATCCCAAGGCGCCCCCTCCGCAGTCATCAAGGCCTGATTCCCTCCCTTCCTCTCGGGCAGCGCCCCCTCCCGGTCCTGGCCTGCCCGCCGCCCGCCCCCTCACCAGCGGCTGCATCTCCGAGTGCGCGGTGGGCACCTGGAACCGGTCGATCTCCTCCATCATGGTGCCGGCGGACGAGCGGGCCGGGGGCCGGGCGCGGCCAGGGACGCCGACGGGACCGCGCGGGGCGGCGGCCCCAGGAGTCGGGTGGGTGGTGCAGACTAGGCCGCCCGGGACGAGGGATGAGCGCGCGGAGGGAGGTCCGCTGGCTGGCTGAGGCCGGCGTGGCTCCGTGGGCTTGCCTTAGTGCTACCGCGGCTGTGGCTGGGCAGAGCCGCAGGTCTTGCCTCGCCTCCTCCTCCGCCGCCGCCTCCTGTCAGCAGCTCAGCCACTGCGGTGACTCGGCAACTCCACTTCCGGGTCCGGGACACCGCCTGAAGCTGCATTATTCATGAGGAGGCAGTGCCTCGGTGCTTCAGCCCCTCCCACATGCCCGAGTTCTAATGAGCGCTGCCGCGGGTCGTACTATTCCTGAGGGGGCGGGTCTTAGTGGAGCCGGAGATTCCCTGCGCGCCCAGCCCCGCCTCTACCTCGAGCCGGGAGGGGGCGTCAGAGGCGCCTGCGCCCTGGCTAACGGCTGGTTGCTAGGCAACCGCGTCAGGGAGAAGCCGATTCTATACAGCAAGGGCGCGGGGACCCACGACGACGGCTGTCCCCAAAGAACCCCTGCGACTGGGAACTGAAGTGAAAAAGAATCCAAATTTCCTGTGCGTGATCTAGGGGACAAACTCCTTGTACTCAGGGAAGAGCGCATTTTGTAGGTGTTCCAAGTGTTGAGGTGTTTCCTGCTTCTTCTAAGATGCCCCAGAGACAGCCGCCTCGTAAGCAGGTAACACAATCCCCGACTGCTCTCTCCCAATGACCTCTAACCTTCACCACCAATGACCACTGATCATAGTTCTACTGATCCTTCATCTTCCTTTCCCTGTTGACCCTTAACCATCTCTCTCCCTCTGACCCCTGGCCTGTGTTCCCACTAACCCCCTAACCCTGTCCTTTCTCCCTCTAATCCTAGCTTCCTCTTCCACACTGCCCCTGACCCACTGTTTCCTAAGCCCCTTCACCTTGTCCTCCATTCACCTTTCCATTCCCTCTCTCCACTCATACCACAGACACTCCTGACCAATCTATCCTCCTTACCCCCCACCCCTACTTCCACTAATGCATCCCTCATTGCCCTTACATTCTTGTCCCAAAGAAATTATTTTTTCCAGCCCTTTGCTGTCTGCCGGGTGCTGGGCTAGGTGCCCACAGAAGGAGTGCAGGATAATTGTACTACAGACACAGAACAGATAATATACAGGAGTTTGGCTTAAATTTTCTGGGCTAGGCCACTTGTCAAGAGAGAGAAGTCAGGTAAAGAGGAAGAGGAGAGAGACCTTTTTCCCATTCTTGCCTGACCCCCTACCTCACACACTTGCTCACACCAAACACTGGCCCCTGACTGTTTCTGGAGCCTCATATGTCCCTCTGCTGTGAGCCCCTGGGCCACTCCTATGACTCCCTGAGCCATGTGAACTTTGGGTCCTTGTTGCCACCTGGCCAGACATCACTCCTTCTCACAGGAACCCCAAGAGTTAGCCCCTTCACCCACCAAGTACAGAGTTCTACCTTCCTCCCCAGCATCGCTCTGAAAGGTGAAGTAAGGCCCAGCTTCTCAAGGTTCCCTCTGTGGTTGCCACTCAGTCCTCTAAGAATTCATTTTTTCTAAACCCTTTATGAGTTATCACCTTGGGACTCATATGCAGTTTCCGGCTCTGTGAAGCAGGACTTTATTTATTCTAAATTTCCCTCACTCGCATCTAAGTATTTTGAGGTTTGGAGAACAAACCTATGTCCATGATGTTTGTGACTTTACATATTTTGGTCTGGCCTTCTCCATATTAGCTTTTGCTACTTTGCTTCTTTCACCTGACCTTCCATAGCAGGTGGACTCATTTTCTTAGATCTCTACAACCATGAGGAGGCTGCTATTCCTGTATGGCCATGCCCTAGTTTTATGTGGGGGTTGAACAGTGTTTTGAAGCTCTTGTATTGTGCTTGGGCCTACTGACTTTAATTTACGTGAAGTTTGTTTTAAATTCAGCATTACTGATATCTGGTTCACATACAATGAAATGAACATTTTAATTGTATATGTTGACAAGTTTTGAAAAATTTATCCGGTTGTGAACCACCACTACCATTGAGATACAGGACATTTCCTCTATCTCTAAAGTTTCCTTGTGCCTCATCTCAGTTCTCCCCAGCCCCCCAGCCCCAGGTAACCACTGCTTTCTGTCACTGCAGATTATATCTCCCTTTTCTAGCACTTATAATTTGAACAAGCTTGGGGTGACTTTCTCCAGCCCATTAAGGGAGATTTTATTTATTTTTTTTTTTAAGATTTTATTTATTTGACAGAGAGAAACACAGCGAGAGAGGGAACACAGAGGGAGTGAGAGAGGGAGAAGCAGGCTTCCTGCCGAGCAGGGAGCCCGATGCAGGACTTGATCCCAGGTGTCCGGGATCATGACCTGAGCCAAAGGCAGTCGCTTAACCAACTGAGACACCCAGGCGCCCCATTAAGGGAGATTTTAGAGGCTAGTTTCATTGAGAGCAGAGAGAGGTGACAGCAGACAGGAAGCAGAGAAACCTGGGTCAACTGACCCTGTACATATCAGCACTGCCCCCTGGGGGGAAGGGTTGTTTTAATATTGTGTCAATATTGATGTGTGGGGTGTGAGAAAAAGATGGGTTGTGCTAGGTTGACCTCTTAAATCTGTAATGCCCAGCTTTTAAACCAGGGGTACATGTGATTCAAATCTGAATCATTCATAGTCCTACTGCCAAAGCAGATATAAACATGAACCCAGAGAAACCTGCTATTCTTCAGTCTCTTGTTTCAGTGAAGGGCAAACTGGGTCAATGGTGATCTGGGCATGGGACAGTCTAGAGAGGTTTGAGAAGTTGTGCCTTTCCTCTGGGAACTCAGTCCTGTAGGGAAGACAGAACACAGGAATAAAAAGTAAAAGAGGATAGGATCCCTGGGATTGGCAGGAAGAGAGGCATGTAGGTTGGAACAATAGAAAAGCTTCAGGGAGGAGGTGTCAATGACTTGGATGCCTGCAGTGGAGAGGGAAGGTCAGGATTCCACTTGTTAGAGGACAGAGAAGAATTTAACTCCATTCTTCATGTCACTCCACTGATCAGTTGTTTCAATGGCTCCCTCTTGCTCTCAGGATAGGCCTAGCACAGTCTAGCCTCACTATCAACCCTACTTCAAATGCCACCATTGTTTTGTGAAAATTTCACAGTCCCAGCGCACTGAACTGCCCTCACTTCCTGGAAGGTGACATCCACATACTCTTCTTCTCCTCTAGGCCTTTGAAACTGATGTTTTCTCTGCCTGCTGGGTATAATCATTTCTGTCTGCTGCCACCTGTTCCATGCCACTCTGCCTCAAATCTCTTCATTTCCTGGCCATACATCAGGTCTCAGCTTGGCTGTCATATTCTATAAGGGATTAAGTCCCCTTTCTGGAGGCAGGGCAGGCTGATAGCCCCCCGAGACTATAAACTCAGTGATACCAAGGACCATGTCTATCTCATTCATCGTTGAGTCCCCTGAACCTAGCACAATGTCTGGAATATATTAAATTCTGAAAATGAATTGAATATGAGTTCTGAATGCCTGGAGCTGTTCTTTAGAAGTTTTGATCTGGGTATGTCTGAAGGATCAGAAGGGGTAAGCCTGGGATGAAGAGACTGGTGGGGAGTAATAACAAGAAAATATCACTGTAGAAGCAGGTTTCTCCGGGTTCATGTTTATATCTGCTTTGGCAGTAGGCCTATGAATGATTCAGATTTGAATCACATGTACCCATGGTTTAAAAGCTGGGCATTAGAGATTTAAGAGGTCAACAATTCTGATGATATCGTCATTCTCATTCCATAATTATTCATTGGTCACATACTATATGGCAGGGATTGTTCTAGGTATTGGTGATATAGCAACAAACAAAACAACCCCAAATCCCTGTTCTCACGGAGCTTATTTTTTAGTTGGAGGTGAATTAAGTAATAAGTAAATAAGTAAAAAAATATATATGGTTAATCAAATGGTGATAGATGTCAAGGATTACAATAAAGCAGGGAAGTGGAGTAGGAAGTTCAGGGAACCAGAAGATGATGATTTAAAAATAGTCATCACAGAAGTCCTCATAAAGGTGGCATTCGAGAAAGACCTGAAGGAAATGAAAGAGTTAGCCTCCAGACAGAGGGCATAGCAAGTATAAAGTTCCTAAGATGGAAGCTTGCTATACATGTTCTGGATCAGCAAGGAAGGGAAGGCAGAAAAAGACAGGTCAGAGAGGTGTATCCCTCTACTCCATAGGGTTAATCAAACAACCAATGGCATATTAAATTGGTCATGCTAGAGCTCCATGAATCATAACTTGTAATTAAAATGCATGAATGCCGCGCACCATAAACCATGACCAGCTCAAAACCTCATTGGTAATACCCCAATAACGAAGTGTCCTTCGTGAAAATGTTGAGGATTCCAACTGACTGCATGTGTATATGAGCAGGAAGAGTTTTGCAACGTTGCCAAACATTGCCTGGCAGCCAGACTTCTTAGTAGAGAACTGAATTAGAGTCTTCTGTGAACTCCAGTTAAAAGCTAATTTTAGTTTATGACTAACAAATTTTAGTACTTCTTTATAACTCAGTTACCATAAAAAAAATCAGTTTGGAGTTTTGCATCATTTGCCTGTGAGAGCCAAAGAAAAGACTCGCATTTTTGGATCATTTTATGGTCTCTCCAGAGGCCCCTCATGGACAGTACTTTTAGAACTGATGATCTGGATGACGGGTGACTAGGACAGGGGAGAATTGGCAAGAAGGCACGCAAGGCCAAAAAAAAGTCTAGGTAATTCAGCAATTTTTGGTCTGGTGACTGGGCCTGGGATCCACAGAAAGAAAGACAAAGGAGGTGAGCGGAATCTACGGGCAACTGAAGTGTTTCTATATGTTCAAAGTAAGATTTCTTTGCTCTTAAGCCCCTTCTCCTCCATGTCATCCTTAACACCTCTTATCTTCTTCAAGCCCTAGATTTGTTCCTTTACCCCCCCATCTCCTAAATATCTCAAATCAAACCTTTTTTCTTTTCTTTTCTATTTATTTATTTTACAGAGACAAGCCCAGCTAGAGAGGGAACATAAGCAGGGGAGGTGAGAGAGGGAGAAGTAGGCTACCCACCAAGCAGGGAGCCCATGCTGGCCTCGATCCCAGGACCCTGGGGCCATGTGCCCCCAAAGGCACACACTTAACAACTGAGCCACCCAGGTGCCTCTCAAACCCTTTTTTGCATATTCACTGCCACCTTCTTAGTCCAGCCTACATCATCTCTCACGCAAATCCTCGTAACTGGTATTCCTTTCATCCACTCATGCCCCTTCTAATCCATTCTCCACAACTGCAGCGAGGGATTGTTTTCAGGCTGTCAATTTGATTATGTCATTCCCACTCAGAACCTTTCAGTGACTTCCCACTGCTCTTAATATAGGGACAAGTTTTTTAGATAGCCCTTCAGGGGCCTGGACTGAGGTCTTATATTTATTACTCTTCCCCTATTAGTGCTGTACTTTACTTCTGTGTACTTCTTTCTGGAACACTCTTCAAACCCTCCGTCACACATGTACTCCAAAGATTTCAGCCCAACCATCAATCTCTACAACTTACCCCAGTGTTGCCGCCCAGTTAATGAAGATAGGGTTGTTTCCTCTATTATGTAGTAATATATCTTGATCCTTTCTTGGTCTGTCCTTCCTTAGCCTGCATCCAGTTTGTACTTATTCACTTGTTTGTGTAAGTATTTGTTTTATGTCTCTCCCATTAGTCTGTGAGTTCCTTGAGAATAGGGCCTGTGGATGTTTTTGCTTACATCTGTTCTCAAGTTCCTAACACAGTGACCATCACAAGAAGAGTTCAAAATGTAGGATGAGAAGAAATGACCAGAGAAGTTAAAAGACAACACAGATTAGAAGACATACAAGAACATACATAGAAGATAACAAAAAAGAAGAATGTGTTTATAGTGAGTTTACAGTATATAGTGAGTATGGGATCAAGTGTGTCACATGCTGCTAAGGGGTCAGCAAAGATAAGAACTAGACATAGCCATCCAGTATAATAATTAGGAAGTCACTGGGGACCTTGGAAAGAATAATTTTCAAGGTAAAAGCCAGACTGAATTGAGCTAAGAAGATAATAAAGACTATGTAGACAGGGATTGTTTTTTTACTGATGAAAGTAAGACTTGAATATGCTAAATGCTGAGGGGAAGGACCCTGGCATAGAGAAGAAGTTGGAGATCAGGAGACATAAAATATTGACTAGAGCCAAGTCTCTGAGGAGGTGAGAATGGATTGGTTGCAGACAGGAGACAGAACATTGTAACAGGAGAAAAGAAAGGAGAAAGGGATAGATGCAGATGATGATAATTTAGAGGTTTAGTGGCAGGAAGTTGAGAGAATTTCTCTCTTCTCTTCCCCTAGTAGTGTTAAGGAATTCCTTCTGGAAGTGATAACTAGAAAACAAATTTTGCCAATGGCAGTTCCATTCTGTTATGATTATAGTCATGCTATTTTCTGAGTTATGGTCTGAGATTTGTCATGCACAATTATCAGATTACGAAACAGCTGTGAGCATTTGCCATCAGAACTTGGTCTCCTCCCCTCTTTCCTGTGGAGCCTAGCACATTGTTAGTACTCAGAACATGCCAGGTACTTGAATAACAATGGCAGAGGGTGCTTGTGCTTACCCCTAGGCTTTGCAGCCTGCAAGCTGATGCTGAAGAGTAATTCTGATTCTCTGTTTCCAGCTGTGAGCAAGTGACATGAAATTGTTTTCTGCCAGTTAGGGATTTGTATGGAGCGTTCAGTCTTTCTGATCGCTGAGACAGAGTTGTATGGAAAAAGCAAAGGACACAGCTGTTGATCAAACTTTTTCACTGTTTTGTGTCTCACACTTTGTCCTACTCATGGAGGCACTGGATTCTGGTTTGTATGGTGGGTTTATGTCCTCTATTTTTCTCACCTCCTAGATTTGAGAACTCTTAGAAGTGGGACCAACTCAAACTTTGTTCTTCTTTAGCTGTCATCCTAGGATCTGGTACATAGTAGATGCTTAATAATACTGGATGAATGAATCAGTTGATGAGTAAATAAATCCATGATGGAAAGACATGTACTATAATACTCTGAACACTAACTTTTCTTTCTTTCTGGGCCTGCAGCAGAAGCTGCTTCTGCCTTTGTCTTGGTCAAAGTAGCTTTATTCTGTTAATTATGTAGGGATCCTACTCCTGATCTTAAGCTTTTTCCCCAACTTTTATTTTGCCCTCACATCCATTTTCTTATTTACTTATTTTCCCCATGTGTCATTTATTTACCCTCAGATCTTGCTTTGGGACAAATTGGAATATAAATGGATAAAAAAAAAAAATCTGCTGATTCCAGGGTGCCTGGATGGCTCAGTCTGTTAAGCTTCTGAATCTTTTTTTTTTTCTTAATTTATCTATTTGACAGCGAGAGAGAAAGCACAGCAGAGGGAGCAGCAGGCAGAGGTAAAAGCAGACTCCCTACCAAGCAGGGAGCCCGATGTGGGACTCAATCCCAGGATCCTAAAATCATGACCTGAGCGGAAGGTAGACACTTAATTGACTGAGCCACTCAGGTGTCCCAAGCTTCTGAATCTTGACTTCAGTTCAGGTCAGGATCTCAGCATTGTAAGATCCAGCCCCCTGTGGCAGGCCTGGTAGCTGGGTATGGAGCCTGGTTAAGATTCTCTTTCTCCCTTTCCCTCTGCCCTCCCTCCCCCACGCACTCGTGAGTGTGAGCCCGCAGGCATTCTCTCTCTAACAAACAAACAAAAATCTGTTGATCCCTAGATACACACATGGTTCCAAGTTTCTGTATCTTTGTTAATGATTTTGTTCCTCTGCCTGGAATGCACAACGCTTTTCTGCTTCTAGTCTTTATGGGCCTGGCAAACTCTTAAAGCACACAGATTTTAGTCAAGCTCTTTAAATTGCAAAAAAAGAGACTCAATTCAAGTTACCTCAAGTAAAGGGAAGGTGGGTGAAGGGGGAAAGGGTCTATGTGGGGGTTTGTGGATGGATATTATAAATATGTAAGTAGCCTAGAATCAGAATTGGAAAACTATTGGTTCTGAAACCAATGTAAGTACTCATTACTTTCTCTGACTCTGATGGCCTCTCTTCTCTTAGCAACTATGTTTCATTCCCTATTTTCATTTCCCAATCTTTTTTTCCACGGTTTCTGCTGCCTCAAAGTTTAGTGTTTCCAGCTCATCGCGCCACATTGGCCTCTCTCTAACTCGCAAACATCTCCATACTATCTCCAGCCAATCATTGGTTCACTCAGGAGTCCCAGTTCAAACTCTTGAAGAAAGAATCTGATTGACCCTAGCTTATCTGTCCATGCTAGACTGTATCAGGCAAGGACAAGATCCATGGCTTTCTAAGCAGCCAAAACTGAGCAGGGCGGTTTCTCTTAGGAGGAGTGTAAGGTATAACCTATTTTATTCCAAAATAACTTCTACATTGTTTCTGAAAAATCTCTTTCGCATACATTGTGCAGGGCCTCAGATTGCTTCCAACCCAGCGCTTCCATTCAGGGCTGATATTTACATTACAAAAGTTCTGTCTTACAAAAGCCTTTACTTAAGGGTTGCTGTTTGTGTGTGTTTTAAACAGCCTGTTTCTGCAAAGAATTTTATTTTATTTTAAGATTTTATATATTTATTTGAAAGAGGGGGGTGCACGCAGGGGAAGCAGTTCACAGAGGGAGAGAGAGAAGCAGGCTCCCCACTGAGCAAGGAGCCCAATGTGAGGCTTGATCCCAGCACCTGGGATCATGACCCAAGCAGAAAACAGGCAGACACTTAACTGACTGAGCCACTGAGGCGGCCCTCTGCAATGAATTTTAAAATGCAGCAACACTATGTACAACTTTTAAAGACCTTGGTGTAGGGGACTTGTATACTGGCCATGATGGAACAATCCATACGGGACTTGCCCTCCCACTGTAAACAGATTAGATTCTGAACAACGTCATGTGCCACATTTCCTCAGGACAGTGATTCTAGAGGGAAGGAAAGCATCCAACAGGAGTCATGTGTTTAGCCTTGCTCTCTGGCTGGGACAATTTCTTGTGACTCTGGGAGGTAGATCCTAAAGGAGAGCGTGCTGGTAGCAGTGAGATAACCCAGGTATTAGAAGTAGCAGACAATGACTGTAAAGCAGCTTTTGTAAATATATTTATGGACTTACAGAAAATATTGACTTAATGGATGGGGAATCTAAGCAGAAAGATGGAAACAATAGGAAAATAAATATCAGAACAGAAAAATAATTGGATGGGCCTAACAACTGAATGTGAAGATGAGTCCATTGAAATGATCTAATCTGAAGATCAGAGAGAAACAAGATTTAAAAACATGAGCCTTAGTGACCTCTGCAACTATGTCATATATGTATATCATGTATGTTATTGGAATCCCAGAAGGAAATAGAGGAGGGGGAACGTATTTGAAGAAATAGTGGCCAAATTTTTCTAAATTTGATGGAAAATCAGAAGTTCAGTGAGTTCCAAGCAGAATAAATACAAAGGAAACCACACTTAGGTCCCTCATAGTCAAAATACTGAAGGCCAAAGATAAAAATATAATCTTGAAAGTAGCTAGAACATATTGCATACAGGGTAATAATATGATCATGGCTGACTTCTCACTGCAAACAACGGCGGTTAGGTGACAATGTAATGACATATTTAAAGTAAAGAAAGAAAACTACTGTCAACACAGAATTCTACATCTAGCAAAAATATCCCTCAAATAAGAAAGGTGAAATAAATACATCTTCAGATAAACTAAAGCTGAGAGAATTTGTCATTAGCAGACCTTCACTACAAGAAATACTAAATGGAGTTCTGTAGGCCAAAGGAAAAGCAACACCTGAGAGAAACTCTATCTATGGGAAGGACCAAAAAGTACTAGAAATGATAAATATGCACCTGAAAATAAAGGACTATCTTTTTTTCCCTTCTATTCATTTTCTTAAAAGACATATGGCTGTTTAAAGCAAAAATAATATTATAAGATGGACTTATAAGACATGTAGAAATAAAATACGTAACAACAATAGGGTGAAAGATGAGGCGGTGATGGTAAATGGACTTAAGATGTTATAAGGTTATTACACTATGAAATATGAAGTGGTATGTTATTTATTCTTAGTGGACTATGAAAAGTTTAGGATGCATATTGTAAACCTTAGAGTAACCACTAAAAAGTAATACAAAAAGGCACAGCTAAAAAGCCAATAGAGGTAATAAAATAAAATACTAAAAAAAAATCAGTAAACAAAGAAGAAAGAAGGTGAACAGAGGAACAAAATGTGCAGATGAAGGGAGGCAAATCTTAAGAGACTCTTTAAACTCTAGGAAACAAATAGGATTCTGGAGAGGAGTAGGGGAGTGGGGTAGTTGGGTGATGGGCATTAAGGAGGGTACTTGATGTAATGAGCACTGGGTGTTATAAGCAACTGGTGAATCATTAAATTCTACCCCTGACATTAATAAAACATTAT
Source organism: Spilogale gracilis (assembly GCA_004023965.1). Classification (NCBI taxonomy): domain Eukaryota; kingdom Metazoa; phylum Chordata; class Mammalia; order Carnivora; family Mephitidae; genus Spilogale; species Spilogale gracilis. Next base: position 66,382 of record PITA01000382.1, on the reverse strand, counting down.
ATGTTAACTACATTGAATTTAAGTAAAAATTTTTTTAAAAAAGCAGATGGAGAGGCACCTGAGTAGCTCGGTTGGTTAAGCCACTGCCTTCAGCTCAGATCATGATCCCAGAGTCCTGGATCAAGTCCCACATCAGGCTCCCAGCTCCTCAGGGAGTCTTCTTCTCCCTCCAACCTTCTCCCCTTTCATGCTCTCTGTCACTCTCTCTCTCAAATAAATAAATAAAATCTTTAAAAAATAATAAAAAGTTAAAAAGCAGATGGAAAAAAACAAAGAGCAACATAATGAAGACAACCATACCATTGCTTTCAATTAAAAAATAGAGTTTCTCGGGGTGCCTGGGTGGCTCAGTTGGTTAAGCGACTGCCTTCAGCTCAGGTCATGATCCCGGAGTCCCTGGATCAAGCCCCACATCAGGCTCCCTGCTCAGCAGGAAGCCTACTTCTCCCTCTCTCACTCCCCCTGCTTGTGTTCCCTCTCTAGCTGTGTTTCTCTCTCTCAAATAAATAAATAAATAAATAGGATCTTTAAGAAGCAGAGTTTCTCAAGCTACAGGGGAAAAAAGTAAGACCCAGCTAAATGTTACCTATAGGAGATAGAGTTTAAACATAAAGACATAGAACGGTTGAAAATAAAAGAATAGGAAAAACATACCCTGAGAATGGCAAGCCCAAGAATGTTGTGTGGCTATAGTATTATCAGAACCAAGTAGGCTTGAAGACAAGGCGTATTCTCAAAGAAAAGTAGGGGCATATCATGATGATACAGGGTCAACTCAAGAGGAGACATAAAGGCACAAACATGAATGCACCTGTCAAGAGAAGTTCAAGATATATGAATCAAAAACTGACAGAGCTAAAGGGAGAAATAGAAAAACACATAAAGATAGTTGATTTTAATACTTCTATCTCAATAATTGAAAGATATAAAAGATCTGTTAACCAACCTGACCTAATTAACATTTATAGAACACTACACCCAAGAACTGCAGGATGTTGACAAAATAGACCATATGCTGGGACATAAAGTAAGTCCCAAGACATATCAATTCAAATTCAACATCTATCCGTGAGAGAAAGAACCTCAGCATACCAGGAGTAGTTTGAACAAAACGGAATTAAATTAAAAATAAATAACAATATCTTCCAAAATCCCCAAATATTTAGAAATTAAGGAACACACTTCTAAATAAAGGTAGTCAAAAGGAGCAAGGGCAGATGGTAGCTACACTTGTAGTGAGCATAGCATAATGTTTAAATTTGTCAGATCACTATGTTGAACACCTGAAACTAATGTAACATAGCATGCCAACTATATTTCAATCAAAAAAGAAACAAAGAAAGAGCACAAGGGAAATTAGTAAACATTTTTAACTGAGTGGTAATGAAAATATAACATCGTGGGCGCCTGGGAGGCTCAGTGGGTTAAGCCTCTGCCTTTGGCTCAGGTCATGATCTCAGGGTCCTGGGATCAAGGCCCACATAGTACTCTCTGCTCAGCGGGGAGCCTGCTTCCTCCTCTGTCTCTGCCTGCCTCTCTGCCTACTTGTGATCTCTCTCTCTGTCAAATAAATAAAATCTTTAAAAAAAAAGAAAATATAACATCACGAATTTTCAGCTGCTTCTAAAGTTGTCAATAGTGGAAATGCATAGCTTTAAATGTCTGTTTTAGAAAAAAAAAAGGAAAGATTTAAAATCAATGTTTCATAGAAACAATGAGAAAAACCATAGAGAAAATTAACAAAGCCAGAAATTCATTCTTTGAAAAGAGTAATCAAATTGACAAAACCTAGCAAGGCTCATCAAAATAAAAAGAAATCACAACAGCAATATCAGGAATGGAACATGAGAAATCACTAGTGATCCTATAGACATTAGAAAGGATAAAATGATAATATTACCACCACTTTATGGTAATAAATTCAACAATTTAGATGGAATGGACAAATTTTTTAAAGATTTTATTATTTATTGTAGAGAGAGAGCAAGCAGGAGGAGGGGCAGAGGTAAAGAAAGAGAATCTCAGCAGACTCTCGCTGAGCTTGGAGCTGGATGGGGCTTGATCTCATGACCCTGAGATCATGACCTGATCCAAAATCATGACTTGATCCGAAATCAGGAGTCTGAGGCTTAACTGACTGAGCTACCAAGGTGCTCCAGAATAGACAAATTTCTTGAAAAATGTAGTTTACCTTACATGACACAAGAAAAAATGGAAAATATGAAAACTCATAACTATTTTTTAAAAATTGAGCCCATAAATTAAAACCTTCTCATAAAAAAAACCTCCAGGCCCAACTAGTTTCACTGATGAATTTATCAAATACATAAGGCATAAATAACACCAGGGGTGCCTGGATGGCTCGGTTGGTTAAGTGCCCTACTCTTGATTTTGACTCAGGTCATGATGTCAGGGTCATGAGATTGAGCCCCACATCTGGTTGTGTACTCAGTGGAGGGGTCTGCTTGAGATCCTCTGCTTTTCCTTCTGCCCCTCCTCCTGCTTTCTTTCTCTCTCTCAAATAAATAAATAAATACATCTTTTTTAAAAAGGAATAAATAACACCAATCTTACACAAGGTCTTACAGAAAATAGAGAAAGGAATAAATACTGACTCATTTGATAATGCCAGCATAACTCTGATACCAAAATCAAAGTTACTACAAAGAAAAGAAAATGACAGGCCAATATCCTTTATGAACATAAGTGCAAAAAATCCAACAAAATATTAGCAAATCTGTTTTGGCAATATATAAAAAGAATAATAGATCAAGTGGGGTTTATTCCAATAATGTAAAGTTAGCTCAACATTAAAAAATAAAAAATATTTTGTCACATTAACATAACAGAGGAGAAATATCATATAATGACATCTCAATAGATTTGGGGGAAATAAAGGACAAAATTCAACATCCAACCACAAGAGATTAGTATAAGGGTCAAATGAAATGAAGTACTCAAAAGTGTTTAGTAAACTGAAAGATGTTATAGAAACAGAAGGTGTTTTTATTGTCATCCCTCTATGACATCCTTAGGTTTATAGGCTCCTTTTTGATAAGGACTTCTTGGGGCCTGGACAACACACTTTTCAATTGTAAAATAAATGCCTTCAGAATGGAACTCAATTGTCATGCATGGCGGACCACAATAGAGTAATAAAAACTGACAACCACAAAGTCTACACTGCTTCCGTTAACTTGGATTACTGAGTGCTGGGCTCTGAATTAGGTGCTCTTCAGGCGTTGTTTTATTTTATCCTTGGAGCAACTCTGAGGAGGGCACTAATATTTTTCCCGACCTCATAGATGAGAAAATGAGGATTAGAGACTAAATACTTTGCTGGAGATCTCACATAGAGTTCATGGCCATGTTGGCCAATGTCCTTTATGAAGGATAAATGTTTACCCTAAATCTTGCGCTTTTAAATCCTACCCTCCTTGCCTGCTGCAGAAGGGTCCCCTAGAGTTGGCTTCTGCCCTCCTGGGCTTCCAGGTAGACACAAACCTGGTCTGCTATCCCCTTTTTCTACGTTCAGAACACTGTGCTAAAAAACACTGAATTAGTAGGAAAGAAAAACCTCTTTAATTGTACTTTGTTAATTTTAAAAATTCTTAGCATGTTAAATTATAAAAATAATGCACATTCACATCAAAAATATTAAAACCATGAGAATAGGTATATGATGAACAGAACTGGTCCCTTCCCCCAAATTCCCCAGTCATATTCCCTAAACCAAACTGCTATCAACTGATTCCATATATTCTTCCAGAAATTTTGTATATATATGCAAATATACATACATACAGAGTCTTAAAGTAAGCAGATGGGTCATCTATTCCTGTGGCTTGCTTTTTTATTTAACAGCATACCTTGGAGAGCTTTCCATAACAGTACATAAATGTTTATCTCATTCTTTTAAAAATAGGCATAGTATCTTATTGAATGGCTATACAATAATTTATGTAACTAGGCCTCTACCAATGAATATCTAGGTGATTTCCATTTTTAAAAACATTACCAATAACGCTGCAGTGAGCAATTTTGTACATCTTATGCTTGTGTATGAATACTGCTATAGGAAAAATGTAAGAAAGTGGAATTGAGGGCTATCTGCATTTTAAATTTTGTGAGGTATTGCCAAATAACCCTATAAAAAGTTTGCATCAGTTGGCACTCCCACAGTAGCCTATGATAATGTCTACTACCCTTCTCTCTAGTGTTTCAAAATTTTGAGATTTTCAATTACATTTATTTAGTGCCTTCTCTGTGCTTTGGACACTGCACTAGGCTCAGAGATTTGAAATGCAGTCAGTATAGCCAGAGGAAGATTTGGTGGTGAATTACTTCCCTTGGGACTAAGAGCTTTTACCCTTTTAAAAACGGAAACTGCAAGCTGGTGAGATATTTAGTTTCAATTTAGCTTAATGGAAACCTGTTAGTGAGTTTTAAAATAAGGACCAAGACAACTGAAATGGTAAAGGAAGTCTCCTGGGCTCCAAGAAGGAGGATGTTACATCTGTGGGTTTGCATGCTTCGAAGAGCCCCTCTTTCCAGGAACAAATATGTCTCAGCATTGAGCTCTTTGGAGGAAACATGAGCTGCTATAGGTTCTAGTCCCTAGGCCTCCTAGTAAGCAAGGGCTACACAGATTCTGTGTGGCTGAGGGCAGAGCAGGGTCTATAAATGGGAATAAAGGCTGCCAACTATCATTAATTGAGCATAAACTCTGGCTAAGCACCGCACTATGTACTTTATGTGCATTGACTCATTTAATCCTCATAACAATCCCATGATTGAGAGGGTGTCATTACGTCCAGTTTAAAGATAAGGATACTGAGGTTCAGAGAAGACAAGTAACTTGCCTAGAGTCATAGAACTAGCAGGTGGCAGAGTGGGGACCCAAACCAAGGTATGGTTGACTTCAGAGCCCACATTTGGGCTCCATGAGTATATCTGATCATGTGCTTATTTAATAAATCTTCTAACTTCATGATAAGAAACATCTTAAGAATGTTTTTATCTCCTTATCCCCAAAATATGCTCAGGGACAAATGGGTTGCTTACACTTTTAAATGGGCCATGTACTGAAACAGATCTAAGTCCAGGTAAATGGTGGTGGCAATAATAATCATTTGTTACCTTGACCAGAATTTTCATTTTCAAAACACCGTCCCATAGCTGTGGGAAGAATAGAGTAGGAGATGATGTGCATGTTGTGTTAAAGAGTTGAGATTTATCTCATGGCTGATGAAGAACCCTTGGAGGCTTTAAATCGAGAGAGTGATATGATCAGATTTATGTTTCAGGAAGATCACGTACAGTGATTAGTTTGGGTTCAAATCCTGGTCACCTTTGGGTCAGTTGCTTGCTCTCTTGAAGTCTCAGTGTCCTCATCTGTAAAACAGAGTAATGATAGTTCTTACCTGATAGGGTAGTTCTGAAGGTTAAATGAGATAATGCATATATATTGCTTAGTAAATGACTAACCCAGAGTAAATGCTCGATAGCTGAGAATGATGATAATGATATAGCAGAGTGGAGAGAAACTGGAGTCAGGGAAATCAAATGTAGCTAGGCAAGAGATAGTAAGGGCCCAAATTAAGGGAGGTGTGAATGGAGAAGACAGTTATGAAAGATACTAAGGAGATAGAATTGTTAGCCTTTGAAACATGATGCTACTGGAAGGGAGGGAAAGGCAGGCACATTGATGATTTTCACTTTCCAACCTAGGTGACTGAGTGGATGGGAATGCCCTTGAGTGAAATAGGAAATACTGGAAGAAATAGAAATTTGGTGTAGAAAAAGAATATAATGATTGGGGTTGCAAAAGAATATACTGAGGTTGGTTTTTAAATATATTGAGTTTAAGTACTCTATTACCAATTTGAACACGGGGTTCCAGGAAGTCTAAGCTACAGAAAGAGATTGAACTTTGGGGCACCAGCTTGGCTCAGTCAGTAGAGCATGCAACTCTTGATTTTGGGTTTGGGGGTTCGAGCCCCACATTGAGCATAGAGATTACTAAAAAAATAATAATAATAAATGAAAATACATATAAAAAAGAAATAAGCTGTAACTCCATCATAAGATGCAAGATGAAGCTATGGGTGGGGATAAGAACACCCAAAAGGAATGTGTAGAATAAGAAGATTAGATCAGGTGATGCCTGGGTGGCTCAGTAGATTGAATGGAACTTCTGACTCTTGGTTTCAGCTCAGGTCATGATCTCAGGGTCATGAGATGGAGCACTGCATCAGGCTCTGTGCTCAGCAGGGAATCTGCTTGAAATGCTCTCCCTCCCTTTCCCACTACCTTTCCCCCTGCTCATGCGTTTTCTCTTTCTCTAAATAAATAAATAAACAAATCATTTTTAAAAAGGAGGAATAATAACACTAAGGGGTTCAAGCATATATTCCTGGTCATGGATATTGTGAAGGAACTGCTAGAAAGGTGGCATAGAAATGAAAGTGGAAAGGTTTCAAGAGAGAGCAAGGGAGCCCAGCACTCATCCTAAAAGAGAAATGAGAAGTAACCATTAGGGAGCTGAATTTTTACCACTTCCTTCCCTCAGGATGCTCACACTAAAATCTATAATAATGAGAATAGAAAATGCTCTACTATGGAGGAGTTCAGACTGAGACGTCTGTTATCCCATTGATCATCAGGATTAATTTGACTGCCATGGTGGTCTGGGGAGGAGTGTGTTCCTCTTCCTCCTCTAATAGACCTAGTCCCTAGGCCAAGTAGAATGGTGGGGAGATCCAAGGGAGAGGATCCTCTTTGGTCAACAGTGTAAGAATGGTGGACATCCTTTGCTGGAATCTCCAAGATGTCTCCAATGTATACTGCAATTTGTGTTTCTTTTCATAATACTATTCGCTTTTACAGACCAAAATCCAGAAATAGCAGAGTGTCTATTTGAAGATACATTTCATCCTTTATCTCACAACAGCCCATACTTGTGGTGATGATGGAAGGTGGGCAAAGCCTTCCTCAAAGTGAGGAATGGAAGAGTAGAGGGAGGGAGGAGAAAAGTGATAATATAGCAGGGTTAGATAAGAGACTAGCAGAGGTTAGTTGAGTGGTGTTTTGTTGGGCAGAGATAGTGGAGGCAGTGGGGAGAGGGGAAAATGGTGTTTCTGGCAGGTGGTACTGTTAAAAGCAAAGGTACAGGAGTGCCTGGCTGGCTCAGAGGGAAGAGCATGCAATTCTTGATTTCAGGCTAATCAATTTGAGCTGCGTGTTGGGCGTAGAGATTACCTTAAAATAAATAATTTAAAAAAATGCAAAGGTGCAGAGGTGAGAAAGCCTAGGTCGTGGTCAGGAAATATGAGTAAACGTGGTAGGCTGCATCTCAAAGTTCTAGCACACGAAGTGTTGGGAGAATAGGCTGGAAAGGAGATGTGGGGCCAGATGATAGAGTTCTAAGGGCCAGGGGAGGGAGTTTAGGCTTTGTTCTTCTGTGATTTGATGGCTTCTGGGAGGAACCATCAAAAGCTTTCCAGGAATTCAGACTTGTCTGTCCCAGGCTTCTCCTTTTGGAAGACCAAGGGCCCAAAGTGGCAGCTGACATTCAATCTCTTTTGCCTTGGTCGCGAAGTCAGGGCTGCAGCTGATTTCATTGGCCTGTTTTGCATTTATTATAGTGGGGCTTTTATAGTGTGTTAATTGAAATATTTCCAACTGCCAAAAACAATTACACTCAAATTGCCTTGTCAGTTATTTTATTGCCAGATAAATGTTTTACAGACATATTTACGGGGGGCAATGGTAACTAGATCTCATTTTCTATTTAAGGCTGGCAGTTGGGTTTGAGATTGGTCCTCCAGGGCTCTGTTGTGGGCCAGAAAGCTGTTGGATGTGTGGTGCTTCCATCTTGTTACCTTAGGGATCAGAGGTGCTTAAAAAAAAAAAAAAAAAACAAAAACAGCTTTCTGGCTCATGCAGCTTAGCCTCGGAGAAGGGTTCCGTCACTGGAAACCCTGGCAACCTGGCAGCAATCTTAATCTGGCCGCCTACTCTACCAGCAACTATCCCAGCCCAAGCTGAGACATGCTTTTCCCTCTCCCTGGCATCTCTTTCCTCCCCTCTACTATCAAAGCCTCTCCCATAGACATCACATATGAGCTTTAAGAGCCTGTCTAGTCTGACTCTCTCACTTTGTTTTTGGGAGACTGAGGCCCCAGAGACTTCCCCAAGACCACATAGGTGGCCTGTGAGCACAGGGAGTGGAGGCCTCTGTCCCATGGGCTGTGCTCCCGGCACGCTGCTCTGACCCCTCCCTGAGACCTGCCTCTTACAAGAGCCCTTCCTTCACATTTCTAACCCCCACTGATCTCCCTTTGGCTTGATCATCTGAAAGCCTATCGTTCTGTATATACACTGCAGGGCTTTTGTTTGCTTGGGGAACATTTTATTGGCACTGGAACTAATTTTCTCCTGCTTTTGTGCACACTGTTTTATTCTTCTGAAAAATATTTTCTCCACTTGGATAACCCATACTTGTTCTTTGATGCCCAACTAGGAAATAGCTACCTCTGGGAGCCTTTCTTGTGTTGGGTAGGTGTCTCTGTGCACCCCTCCAGCACCTTGGGCACATGTCTCCCTGCTGCTGACATGGAGCAGGCTTTCAAAAGAACATATACTGGGTGAGTGAGTGAGTGAGTGAGTGAATGAGTGAGTGACTGAGTGACTGAGTGAGTGAGTGAATGAGTGAGTGAGTGAGTGAGTGACTGAGTGAGTGAGTGAGTGAGTGAGTGAATGAAGGAGAAATGACGAGCACTGCATATACTGCTCTGTCCTCCGTGGACCCTGAGCAAACTGGAACAGAGACCTCAACTCTCTTCGGGTGTGTCCTACTGCTGACGTGTGTCCCTGACAGATAAATAGATGTTCGACAAGTGTTTATCAAGCTCGACAGACCATGCTGCTCTTGAGAACATAAGATTTTAGCATGTTAGAACTGGAAGGTCATCATATCCAATCCTATTCATTTTACTGACAGGGAAACTGAGGCCCAAAGAGGAAAAACAATTTTCCCATCATGATCACTAATGGGTTTGATGACATTCCTTCATTATTTCAATAATGATTTTTTTTAAAGATTTTATTTCTTTATTTGACAGAGAGAAACACAGGTAGAGAGGGAACACAAGAAGGGGGAGTGAGGGAGGGAGAAGCAGGCTCCCTGCCAAGCAGGGAGCCCAATATGGGGCTCAATCCCAGAACTCCAGGATCATGACCTGAGCCGAGCCGACTGCAGATGCTTAATGACTGAGCCACCCAGGCGCCCCTCAATAAGGATTTTGAACACTTCTCAGATTGCCATGTATGAAACAAAGTACCTGCTCAGAGTTTATATTCATCCCAAACAAGTGTTTATGAGTATAATCTGACCTCAAAATCCCCTCAATGCATAGTATAAAGCTGAGCACTTAAAATATGCTTTTTTTTTTTTTTTTTTGAAGAGTGGGAGAGAGGGGTGGAGAGGGGCAGAGAGAGTGAGAGAGAATCTTAAGCAGGCTCCATGCCCAGTGTGGAGCCCAACATAGGGCTTGCTTTCAAAATCCTGAGATTATAGCCTGAGCTTCAACCAAAAGTCAGATGCTTAACTGAATGAGCCACCCAGGTACCCCTAGAATATGCCTTTTAAAAAATGTTTGTTGAGGGGCGCCTGGGTGGCTCAGTCAGTTAAGGGCCTGCCTTCTGCTCAGATCATGATCCTGGGGTCCTGGGATCGAGCCTCAACTCAGGCTCCCTGCTCCAGGGTGAGCCTGCTTCTCCCTCTCCTTCTGCCTGCCACTCTCCTTGCTTGTGCTCTCTCTCTCTCTTTCTCTCCCTCTCTTTCTTTGACAGATAAATAAATAAAATCTTAAAATTATTAAAGAAAAAAAAGACTTGGAAAAGCTCAATGTCCACTGTTTCTGAGGTTTCTTGGCAGAAGCCTCTCTGTAATACTATTTCTGACAATCCCACAGAAATTTGCCTATGACTTACCTCTTGTTTCTGTTCTTTTTTTCAGAGCATCAGTGTGGGCAGAGGAGCCAGGAAGAGAGTAAGTGCTGAGCCCATTTCAGGCTCTCAGCAAGAAGCTAACAGCATTGTTTCCATTGAAAAAATAAGCTATATATTTTTTAGAAAATTCAAATGAGCAAAAAGAACATTAAAATTACCCTTAATGCCACCACTGCAGGAAACCTCTGAGTTAATACATGATGTTATATCCTCTCAGATATTTCTGTGCATATATAAAAATTATATTATTTATTTTTAAATGGAATCAAACTGTATGTTATTTTATAATCTGCTTTTTACATAATATATTTAGAGTACTTTCCATTACCAATAAACATACTTTTATAGCATCATTTAAAATTACTGTACAACATTTTACCATATGTTCCTTAAGGCCATACCATAATTTGTTCAATCATACCCCATTATTAGACATTTAGATGTCTCCTCTTTTTCACTATTATGATTAATTCTTTTTAAAAAAGATTTTATTTATTTATTTGACACAGAGAGAGATCACAAATAGGCAGAGAGACAGGCAGAGAAAGAGGGAGAAGCAGGCTCCCCACTGAGCAGGGATTCCCTCGGGCCTTGATCCCATGACCCTGAGATCATGACCTGAGCCGAAGGCAGAGGCTTAACCCTTTGAGCCACCCAGGTGCCCCTATTATGATTAATTCCCGAACAAACATTCATGCATTTAAATCTCTGGGCATGTCCATGGTTGTGGTTATTTCTTTAATATAAAATCCTACACATGGAAACTTCAGAGTATAAATGCTTTTTAGGCTTTTGAGAAATATTTCCAAATTGCTCTTTAGAAAGGTTATGCTTGATTTGAAGGGGCACGTGCACCCCGATGTTTATAGCAGCAATGTCCACAATAGCCAAATTATAGAAAGAGTCCTCCCCCCACAAAAAAAAGAGAGAACTCAAATGTCCACCAACTGATGAATGGATAAAGAAGATGTGGTGTGTGTGTGTGTGTGTGTGTGTGTGTGTGTGTGTGATGGAATATTACTCAGCCATTGAAAAGAATGAAATCTTGCCATTTGCAATGATGTGAATGGAACTAGAAGGTATTATGATAAGCAAAATAAGCCAGAGAAAGACAAATACCATATGATTTCACTCTTATGTGGAATTTAAGAAACAAAACAGAGAAACATAGGGGAAGAGGAGAAAGAGAGAGGAAAGCAAACCACAAGAGAATCGTAACAACAAGGAATAAACTAGGGGTTATTAGAAGGATGAGGGCCAGACTAGGCTAACCAGGTGATGGGTGTTAAGGAGGACACTTGTTGGGATGAGCGCTGGGTGTTATATGCAAGTGAGGAAGCACGGAATTTGCCATCTGAAACCAGTATTTCCATACATGTTAAGTAACTAGAATTTAAATAAAAACTTGAAATTTTAAAAATGACCAGAATTGTTAGACTGGCCCTGCACATCAACAGGGTAACCACAGTCATGTGTTTGAGGAATAAATAAATATCTTCTATCTTTCACAGTAGCAAAGTGAGGTTAACTCAAATTCTGTGCGAAACATAGAGAAACTGTAGTCTGCCACTGCAGAAGAAAAAACTATTAACATAAAAATAACAAAATTGGGGGCGCCTTGGTGGCTCAGTCAGTTGGGTGTCTGCCTTCGGCTCAGGTCATGGTCCCTGGGTCCCAAGATTGAGCCCCACATCTGGCTCCCTGCTCAGTGGGGAACCTTCTTCTCCTTCTCCCACTCCCCCTGCTTATGTTCCCTCTCTTTCGTTGTGTCTCTCTCTCTCTGTCAAATAAATAAATAATTTTTTTTAAAAAAAGGAACAAAAAACTGATCCAATTCTCCTGAACACCAGCAGCCAGACTGTTAATCATGTACCTCAGGGGTGGGCACACTTTATCTATAATGTGCCAGATAGCAAATATCTTAGATTGTGTAGGCCGTGCAGTCTCACATGTAACTACTCGTCCCTGCTTGTGGGGCAAAGGCAACAAAAGGCAATACATGAATGAATGAGTGTGGTTGGGTCCCAATAAAACTATTTATGGGCACAAGAATATAAAGAGATGAAAGAAAGAAAGAAAGAAAGAAGGAAGGAAGGAAGGAAGGAAGGAAGGAAGGAAGGAAAGAAAGAAAAGAAAGAAAAGAAAGAAAAGAAAGAAAAGAAAGAGAAAGGGAGGGAAGGGAAAGAAACATTGTGCTAATTTATGGGTATCAATTTTTCTATAACCTCACCAACACAGGATATTAATTTCATTGGGTTGAGGGGTCTCTTTGTTTTGGATTTCTGTTGTTGTTTTAGTTTTCAACAGTTTTTTTTAAAGATCTTGTTTATTTATTTGTGAGAAAGAAAGCGAGAGAGTGAACAGAAACAGAGGGAGGGACAGAGGGAAGGAGAATCCCACGCAGACTCCCCACTGTGCAGAGCCTGCCATGGGGCTGCATCTCATGACCCTGAGGTCATGACCTGAGCTGAAACCAAGACTTGGTCACTCAACCAACTGAGCCCCTAGGGGCCCCATAGTTTTCAGGAGTTTTATAGTGAAATATTGGATTCTTTTTTTTTTTTTTTTTTTTGGCCTCTTTCCTAATAAGGGTGAATTTTTAAAAATATGTCATAGGCCACTTTGGCAAGTTGTTTAGCTATCTATTAAGGAAAGGAAAAACTTGTAGTCCTTGGGGGTTTTTTTGCATCAAGGATCTGATGGATCTCTGAAGACCCACCACAATGTTCCAGCTGACCCCCGACCCCAAGGGCTGTGGTGGTCAACGTCTTCCAGGCAATGAGAACTTCAGCCTGAGCAGTTCCTCTGGGCTCTTCCATGAGTGGCCTATTGTGCATTTTATATTCTCTGTATTGAGGGCAGAGTTTGGTGTAGGGGAGGATTTGTGAATGAAGTGGCTTCCTGCAGCTCTGCTTGCTGATCCTCACATGAGGTTTTTGTACAGGATGAAGATTCAGGAACTGATGTGGGGGAAGGAGCATATGAATGGGCCCAGTCCAAAGCTACAGTCAGGCCCCCTGACCAGCTGGAGCTGACTGACGCGGTGAGTTAGCTGCATTCTGCCCTCGCCCCTTCCACGTCCTCTAGCCTCTGAGATGTGTTCTTTCATGGGAGTGATTAGCCACTTGCTGACAGAACCTGGTGTGAGATGTCTGCTGGCACCCTTAGGGGTCCTCCCAAGTATCAGAAGGGGTGGGGGGCCTCCATGTATGATCCTCTTGGTATTTATCTCCCTTAGGAGCTAAAGGAAGAGTTCACCCGCATTCTGACAGCCAACAACCCACACGCACCCCAGAACATCGTCAGGTACAGCTTCAAGGTAAGTCATCCTGTGTGGGGTAGGAGCCTCTAGGTACTCCTTGGCTTGGCAGTGACTTGCTGAAGACTGCAAAAGCTGCTCTGCTATTAGAGAGATCACCTTTAAACTTTGGTCCTTGCCTAGAACCTTGAAATTTTACATGGAATTTTCTGGAGATTTAAAAAATTTCTCTACTAATCTCCCTTGCAGTCTTAATGAGTGCTTATTACATGTCAGACACTGTGTTAATAAATTATTTTCTTTTTTTATTTAAAGATTTTATTTATTTGACAGAGAGAGAGAGATCACAAGTAGGCAGAGAAGCAGGCAGAGAGAGAGGAGGAAGCAGGCTCCTCGCTGAGCAGAGAGCCCAATGTGGGCCTCGATCCCAGGACCCTGAGATCATGACCTGAGCCAAAAGCAGAGGCTTTAACCCACTGAGCCACCCAGGCACCCAATAAATTATTTTCATTATTTTTAATACTTACAACTACCCTGAAAATTAGATAGCATCATCCTCATTTTACGGATGAGAAATATCAAGGCTTGGAGTGGTTAAGCTCAAAGTCATGCAGAAAATAGGGGCAGAATCATGATTTGAATCCATTCTGCCCACGGCCACAAACCCTGTTATTAGCTACCATGCTGTTTCATCCTCCCATCCATCTAAGTTCCCAAGAGAAGGGTTTTATGGAGACGTTTCAAGGCCAAGCATCCCAACCTATGAGTAAAAATAGTAATTCAGCCCTCCAGGTAGGTTTGGGTCATCCAGAGCCCTTGGCCTGGGTTCCTCTCTAGAGCTTCTCCTCTTGAGAATTTACCCCTGTGTGTCATACAAATGTAATAATTTTCTATGTGACTTGAAAAGGGTTGAGAAGAAATGTCTTGAAAGAAGGAGGGAAACCCCAATGGTACAACTAAGATGCTTGTCAATAAGGAAGCTATCTAGGGGAACCAAACTAATAGACCCTATTAAAACAGGGATCAGGGGCGCCTGGGTGGCTTGGTTGGTTGAGCGACTGCCTTCGGCTCAGGTCATGAGACCCGGGATCGAGTCCCACATCGGGCTCCCTGCTCGGCAGGAAGCCTGCTTCTCCCTCTCTCACTCCCCCAGCTTGTGTTCCCTCTCTGGCTGTGTTTTCTCTCTGTCAAAGAAATAAAAAATCTTAAAAAAAAATGAAAAAAAAAAAAACAGGGATCACACCTTCTTTTGCTAAGCTTTCTATCCCTGGAACCTAGGAAATAGTTGGTATGTTGTGTGTGTCTGCTTAAAAATTGTTAAAAACCATAAAAGACTCTATCTCAGGAAAGAAACAGGGTTGCTAGAGGGGAGTTGGAAAAGGGTACGGTGGCTGGGCAATGGTCTATGGGGAGCGTATGTGCTATGGTGAGCGCTGTGAATGCCTACAACCGATGAATCACAGACCTGCACCCCTAAAACAAATAATACCTTCTCTGTTAATAAAAAATAAATTAGTAAAAAAACCTTTTAATTATTTGTTGAAGAAGGAATGAATAAGGTCGCCTGCATTTTAAGCTGAGCCCTGCTTCTCATTTGCTGTATGAACTGGACAAGTGCCAAAGTCACACCTTTTCTAGATGTCTGTGGCCTCTTGTACGGAACAGGAGGATTGGGGATTTGGTCTCTGAGAAGCTATCCAGTCCGCACATCCACTAAATACAGTGCAGAGAAGGCCGGGCCAGGTGTGTCTGATGACTATGTGTGACCTGTCTCAGCTCTGTGGTGTGATGGTATACCAGGATCCCTCAGCATCGATGCGAGAGCCAGTGATAGGCAAATCCAGAGCTCTTCAAAGTTGAAAAGAAAAGCCACTGAAAAATATGTCTTTGATAAGAACTTTAAAAAAAAAAAACTTATTTCATTTGCCTCCTCTTCTTAAGCTAGAATGTAATGAAAACTTCAGGTTAACTGAAGTTTGGGGGTGCGCATATATATATAGTTAACAGATGGACCATGTTAAGCCTTACAGAATGAAGGCAGACTACATTCTCACTCCAGCTCTTTGGGACGCCTGACCCGACTGTCCCCTCTCCTCTTAGGAAGGCACATATAAGCATATCGGTGTGGTGAACCAACTGGCAGTTCACTTCAGCCAGGTCGGGAACCTGATCCCCAAGGACTCGGATGAAGGACGGCGACAGCACTACCGTGATGAGTTAGCAGCAGGTAGGCATTGGAGCCAGCCCGAAGCGGTGGCCCAGAGCCCAGGGCCCTTTCTGTGGTCACCCTAGGGAGCAGATACTGAGCCATAACTTTGCAGAGTTTCTACTCACATGAAGTCCCACAGCTGGCTGCCCTGCGTCGGTCTGGGAGTTACGCTATGGGAGCCCTGGGGTAGCTGAAGTCCCAAAGGCAGAAACCAAGAAAGCCTTGCCCTGCCAGGGGATGGGAGTAGGCCTGGTCTTTGGGCTCATCTGCCATATCTCACCAAGGTTCTCAGGAGTCTATCAAGGTGGTGATTTCAGAAACGGAAATCCTTGAAGAAGAAGAAGAGCCTAAGGAAGCTGAAGCTGAAATTGAACCTGAGAATCAAACAGATATGCCTGAAGCTGAGGTACAGTACAGAATCACTCCTGTCCCTCCCCTTCCAGCTCCAGCTGTGGATGGAAGCTTCGGGGCTAACTTGTTGGGGTGGAGTGGAGCGGCGGATGAACAGTTAGAGGCTCCAGGTAGCAAGCCCCTGGCATTATCACCCTCTCTCACTTCCATCTTCGGACATGACTTCTCCCCATTCCTGATTCCCCACCACCTTCTTCTCACAACTGAGCCCCGGTCCTATGGGTCTTTTTTTCCCCAGGCAGCTGCAAAAGTGACTGAAGAAGAATTGATGACTCCTAAGCAGCCCAAGGAGCGAAAGCTCACCAACCAGTTCAACTTCAGTGAGAGAGCCTCACAGACCTTAAACAACCCTCTCCGGGTAGAGCTGCCCCCACCCCAACCACTTGACCTTCCACCTCTGCACTGTGCATGGCAGGGAAGGAGCAGGCCTGACCCCAGTCCCAGCATCCCTTAGCCTGGAAGGATGACAGGCACACGCCACAGTTAATCTCTCCAAAGAGAGCTGGGAACATGTGTTCAGGTCCTTGTAAGCCATCCCGGTAGGAGTTCGGAGTGGGTAGCAAGGAGTCTGGAGCCCTTCACTGAGAATGAAACATGTTTGGGCCTCGGAGAAGAGGTCAAGATCTGGGGGAGAGAGGGGAGGCCAGAATGTGCCAGGGAGGCAGTTGGACTTCAGTTGATGGTCTCTGTGATAGACTAACTGGAAAAGGCTAGAAAAGTTTCCTGGCGCGTATGTATGAAGGACCCTGAGTACCAGGTTGAAGGAACATCTTAGGATTTCAGGGGAGGGACTCATGTACAAAAGACAGGGTTTTACAGAAATCAACCTGTGAATGGAGGGCAGAGGTCTACAGGATGGGTCTCTAGACACTCCTAAACATGCTGTGTGCTCCCTATTCAGTAATCAGGGTGATACATAATGAGGAGGGAGTGCATTCCTTTGGTGGAGCCAGAGACTCCAGTATTAGGGAGAAGTCTTCTCAGGGTGAGGGATATTATCCCAGTAGCTTGCCAGGGGCTGACCTCTTGTCTTGCATCAGGAGGCTGGCCAGAGACCTGTCCACCCCCCACTTGGAGTTTTTCTTGGTTGAAAGTGGCACAATCAGGCTTCATTGCCCCTGATTTCTAGCTTAGGCTTCTTCTAAAGGAGGCTTAGAAGGAAAATGGAGACTTTCACTGATCATTTGGTCCTTTGTTCAGGCCCTTTTTACTTCCCCAGTTCCGTGTTCCATCCCTTCCTCTGCTCCAAATGAAATGCCCACCTATGGATATACTGTTAGGTTAAGTGAGAAGGAGTTTTCTGTGGGTTTCCTGTTGTCATTGTTCTCTAGGACCGTGAATGTCAGATGGAGCCTCCTCCCAGGACAAACTTTTCAGCCACAGCCAATCAGGTGAGACCCTGGATCAATCTAAAAGTCATCACCACACCCCCAGCCACTCACCCCATGCATCCTTGTCAAAGATTCCTCTGACAGTCTGCCCTCCTCATTCACTCATCTCCCTGCTCCCTGTCCAGGCTCTGAACACTAGGAGTATGAGACAGTGGGACCCAACCCAGTGAGCTCTGGATCAGCTACATGCCCACCCTCCCAGGCTAAGGCTGTCAAAGAGGGAAATAAGCATGGTTTCTAACTCTATGTAACCCATGGCACCCCAAGGCTGACTCTGAAATGTTAGCACTCTCACCTGCCCTCCCAGACCCTCTTTCCCCCTCAAATCCCACTGGGTATCCATGCTGATTTGGGCAGGATTTGGTGCCAGGAGACCTGGGCTCAGGCCCCAACTTTGCTGCTCATACTATAAGATACTAGGCAAACCATGTCACCCTTAATTCATCAGTTTCTCTTTCCCTGTCAAATGAGGACAACAAGCAGCCTCACAGGGTTGTTGGAAGGCTCTCAATGAGAAAACAAACATTGAATTATATTGTAGCATTGAGCACTGGCCCATGGGTGAATCGTTAATGTGTAAGGTGTGTCTATCTGGCCTCCAGGTGGCAGTGACTGCCCAACTCTGGAGAGCACAGAATGTAATCTGGGGGTTTTTAGTTCCAGATCCTTGCTGCTTCCTTTGTTATTATCCTTGGGCTTCTCTTGCTGTCAGATCCAGTTAGCAAGGGTTTTTAGGATTTTGTTTATTTATTTGAGAGAAACAGACAGAGAGCAGGAGCAGGGGGAGGAGCAAAGGGCAAGAAGGCAGGGAGAATCTCAAGCAGACTTGGCACTGAGTGTGAAGCCCACCACTGGGCTCAAGCCTATGACCCTGAGATCATGACCTGGACTAAGAGTCAAACACTTAACTGACTGAGCCACCCAGGCACCCGTCCCTTACTTTTGTTTATCTTTTTATGCTCAGAAGGTGTGGTCAGTGCTATAGTCAGCCAACATAAATTAGTAAAGTTTATCCCACCTCCACAGGGGAAACATTTTTAAAATGTCCTAAAATCACCAAAAAATGTGAGCTAGTCTATATTTGTCCATTTGTTTTTCCTAGTGGGGTCTGTGTGTTGGAACAATACTGATCTCTAGCTGATAATCGAGCCTCTGAGCTGCAGGGTGGAAAGCTCATCCAAGAGGTGCCCTGAGAGCTTCATTCTTGTCCTAAAGCTGACAGCAGAGAAGACAGACATCAAATACATAATTACAGTGGGCCAAGTAGAGGATGATATAAAAGGCTTGTGACAGGGGTTGACATAATCTATTTCTCGAGCTCTAAATGCTGAATAGGAGTTGGCTGGATGAAGATTTTGCCCTGATGATCTTTATCATTTTGCCCTTGCCTAGTGGGAGATCTACGATGCCTATGTAAAGGAGCTTGAGAAGCAGGAAAAGACCAAAGAGAAAGAGAAGGCAAAGACACCAGTGGCTAAAAAAATGGGGAAGATGACCTTGAGAAAGATGACATCTATGGAGTCCCAGGTTTGATGGAGGTTTCCATGGCTCTGTCACAGAGAGTGACTGAGTGGGATCTTGGTCTCTGGGTAGAGAGGAGCCTGACTATCAGGAAGGACTTCACAGACCTTAAGAGGTGGGGGGTGCTAATGCTGAAGTATGAATAGTTCTTTCCTTGTGGGAAGATGTAAGAAGAGCTACAGATGCCTCTGACATTCCATACCTCTCCCCTCCTCAGTCTTATATCGGATTCAGGATTGTTGGGACAGGGGGCAGCAGAAGACATGAATGTTATTCAAAGTCCAGTGTACACCTTGAAAGAGCTCAGGACTATTCTCAGGATGAGGGCTGATATGAGAATGAAGTACCACCTATCTGAGCAAAGGCTCATGAGGTTTGGGAGAGTGATTTGTCCTTTGGTCCTCAATCCTTAGTCTTACTTTGTGCAATTTTTTAGGTGAGTCTTATGGACCAGAAGCCAAATTGGAGCTGATCACAGTCACCAGCAAGTCCAGGCCAATGGGTGTGGTCATTCTGGGCTGAATTTTTACTGTGAAGAACCATATAAGAGTCATTATAGAGGACATGGTTGGGGGCCTCTACACTGTATATTCTGCGGGTATAGGCAGTATAGGTTGGGGATCACCATGAAAGTTATGGTGATAGGTCACCACAGGGAAGATCACCACAAGGAGATGCTGAAGGGCCACCTTAGTCCCTTCAACAGAGAGAAAGCTGGGTCAGCAGCCAGAGTCACAGTATGGATATCAAGATGAGTTTGACCCGCAATGGAGTGAGAAAGATGAGGGCCACAGGAAGCAGAGATCTGGATTCAGCACCTCGGAGAGCTCCCAGGCAGCTCTCTGGGACGTGCTTCTCCTATAGAAGCCAGAACAGTTGAAGGAAATTTTGCTTTGTCTGAATTATGCCCACTTCCACTCAACTCCATGTCCCTGATAAAAGCCACATTTTATGAGAGGTTTGAATGTTCTCTGCTTTCGCTTAGTATGAACTTCCCCAATTCAGTTTTCAGACCAAAACTTGTGATCATGATAATGCTGGGTACTGGTACACAGAGGTGAAAGATGAAGTCTCTGCCCCCATGGGTTGCCCTGTCAGACCCTTGATTTCCTCTGTACTGTTGCCTAGAGGTTAGTGGATTTGGAGGAGCTGTTGGCCTGGGTCAAGATTGACTTGAAGGTCCTTCAAGGATTTGGCTTTAGGCTGTGCTAGGACCATTATTGCAGAAACTTTAACTGCAGCTGCCAGGACCCAGAGAACAGACTGTTCTCGGTGGCCGAGACTGAAAACTATCCTTGGGTGCAAGCCCTTGGTGCCTAACATGTCTATCAGACTTGGTGTCTAATGTGCCCAGGGAAGGGGCACTACACTGGTTTCTTCCATCTTGGTTGACATTGAAGGCTGTGATGCAGGCAGACTCCAGCCCTCTGTACCAAGAAGCTACAGTGGTGGCAGGACATTATGGTGTATAAGATACCCCCAACACCAGCGAATACCTTAGTGTGCAGCCTCTACACAAGGGAATTGAGCTTTAACTGGGATTCCCAAGCACTGGGCCTGGCTGTCTGTAGCAGAGAGTGGCCCTTTGCTCAGGCCCCATGCATGAACAGAGTGACACCCTTTTTTCAGAGTCCTGCATCTGATGAGGTTGATATAAAACTCAAGTGCCTAGGAGGGAAGAAAGTAGAATAACTCCTTGATACCCTGTAGGAAGGTCTGCAATGATAGATCTCAGGCTTCTGTCTCATTACTGATTTGGGTGAATGTGCAGAAATGAATGTAAGCTTCTCTGGTCTGAAAGGTTGGGACAGAAATGGGAGAAAGGGCTCAGAAGCTACAAGCTTAGAACTAATGAAGAGCTATGTCTGCTCAAGTAGCATAGTATCTAGAACAAGGGAGACAGCAGTACACCATACACTGTCCTCAGAGCACATCTAAAACCTTAAGTCCACCAGGACCAGGCAAGGGTGGTCAGGATAGTAAGGGACTGGCTTTCTCTGTAGGGTGGAGGGCATGGGACCTGGAGTCCACAGAGTGGGAGTTTACATCCTGTCTTTGCTACTTATTAGCTGGGTTTTTCTAACCTGTTTCCTCACTGGTAAAGACATCCTAATGATACTTACTTTGCAAGACTGTTGTGAGAACCCAAAATCATGTACAGTTGTTAGTATATTAGAAGTTAGGTAACTTACTTAAAGTTCCACCAGGCTCCTAACGCATGGAATGAGAAGAGAATGCAGGTCTGTGTATCTCCAGAAGCCATCCTCTTAAGCACTTCTTCATGCCGACACTCCTAGGAAATCTCATTTTCAAGAGCCATGGGCCTGGCCTTCTTGAGCACCCCGAGGCTTACCCGCTCAGCTGGTTCCTTCCTGCATTGGACAAAGCCTTGGGTTAGAAATCATTTCTGCCTTGTACTCCCTGTGTACAAACATATCTCTGCCCCCTCTCGGGGCCTCTGTCTCCTCCTCAACTCTTGACTAAGTGAGTTGGATCAGATGCTCTCTGATTTATGGGAGTTTAAAGGGAGTCTTTGTCTTTGCCTGAGATGATGAAACCTCTCTGTCTCCACTAAAGAAGTCTCTTACCTTCCCTTTTCTGTTCTTCCCTCCAGTACCCTTCCTGGGCTGTCTCCAAAGTCCTGTGTTGTGCTCCAGGATATGCCTTCTCCAGAACCAGTTCAGAGTAAAAGATCATGAGGCAGGCTGTTCCCAGGAGCCAAGTATGGCAGTGCAGACTCCTTATGCTACTTATGAGCTGGGAATTCCCAAAAGGGGGTGGTGATGTGAGCTGCTCCTTGCAGCATGAAGAGATTTCTTTACAGAGCTATCTGCGGTGGGTGGTATCAGAGAGATAACTGCACCTCTGGGCTGTGGCTCGAGGCATAACCTTTCCAGGTGCTAGCTATGAAGACCTATGGCCTCTGTATCTCCACAGAGTGATGACATCACCAAAGTGAGTCAGGCCGCTAAAATTGTGGAGCGGATGGTCAACCAGAACACATATGATGATGTTGCTCAAGGTAAGATTTAAAGCGCTGGCAACTACTATTATTGCCTGTATTTAAAAAAAATTCCTCAGGGGATGCCTTGGTGGCTCAGTTGGTTGAACATCTGACTCTTGATCTTGGTTCAAGTCATGATTTCAGAGTCCTGGGATCAAGCCCTATGGGCTCTGTGCTCAGCAGGTAGTCTGCTTCTCTCCTACTCCCTCTCCCTCTGCCACATCCCCCTCCATTTGCAAGTGCTCTCTCTCTGTTTCTAAAATAAATAAATAAATCTTTTTAAAAAAATCCTCATACAAGGCAAGTATTTGAGTGTCCCATGCTAGGTTCTATAGGTGCAAGGGAGAAAAACTAATCCTTTTCCTCTTCTGGATGTCACTAGGGAAACAAGACATGCACAGGTCCACTAAAAACAATGGAATAAGAAAAAATGGGTCTAGTGATAAGATCTGAGAATGGTGCAGCAAAAACACCTGCACATTAGTGATCCAATGTCATCTTCCCAACAGTCCAGGGAGGCAGGCATAGAAGAGAGAGTATTACCCCATCTTTACACAAGAGGAAGCTAAGTCCAGGGCTCCCTGGCTAGTGAACCCAAATCTAGGTCTTGAGCTTCCTAAATCTTATCTCTACTGTGTCCAGCTTGGGGACAATATAAATGCTAAAAATGCAGACTGAAACAGCTCTGGGAATCCTCAAGAATGGAGGAAGGGAAATGAGGAATGAGTGGCAGCAGTCAAGGAAGGCAGCAGGGAGGGCTAAGCTAGGTGCCAAGAGCTAAACAGAGTTTGAGTGGGAGATTAGCAAAAGGGCAGCTGTTCTGGGCAAGGGACAGCGGAGGTAGTCACTCAGTGGTAGAAACACACTGGAATGAACTCGGAGGACAAGGGTAGCAGCTCAGTGACTCAAGCTGAGGTTGGTTGGAAAGAAGTGGGAGTTCAGGCTAGAGGTGCTTAGAGACAGTTAATGAAGGGCCTGGAATATCTCAGGGAATCTGGGCTTTTTCTGCAGAGAGTTCAAAGATACTTCCCAGGCAGGAACACAGCCCAGCGAGAGCACGGCTGGAGAAGGATGTGGCTGGGCAGAATACAGGAACACAGACGAAGATAAGGTTCATGTGGGGGGTAGAATGGGCCTCATCCCACATTTTCCAGGGGAAAGAGAAAAGAAAGCAGTTATAAGAGTGAAAAACCAGCATCCGCATTCCTTGGGAATGGCATATATACTGGACATTGTGCTGTGCAATTTACACGTATTACTTTACATCATCCTGATCTCCACACTGTCAGGTGAATACCACTATTCTCTCCATTCTGTAGGCGAGGCATTTGGGCTATTGCCACTTGTTCACAACCACAGCTAGTTTGAGGAGTGAGTGGAGCCGTTGGGACTTGAACCCAGGTCCCTTGGATCCATAGCCCGAGCACTTCAGTGCAAGGCTACATACCCACTGAGCTGGAAGAGACATTTCAAGTAAACATTCAATAAGTCTATGCCGGTGATTAATTAGTGATGAAGTAAAGAAAGAGATTGATTCAGAAATGCTTAAATCCTGGGGGCCTGGGAAATTCTGGTGTCTTTGACAGAGCCAGAGAAACAGAATTCTTCCCATGGCATGAACAGCACATTCCCAAGTGGCCTGTATTTCCCTAAGAGGTTGTGCATTTATTTGGAGCAGCTGCCTCCCCAAAGTTGGCAGCTCCTTGCTGCTGGCTGGTCTCCTTTGCTGACAGCCTAGGGCTCTTCTTGGTGACTTGATGCTCATTGCTCACCCATGGGACATAGAAACCAGGGCTGCCAAGACCAGCAGCCTAAACAAGCCCCCTTGTTATCATTCAGGGTGGAAAACGACCTTGAGTGCTTTTCAAAGCTGTCAAAGTACAAGCAGCTGTGAATGAATTTGTCACTCACACAGCTTGGCTTTCTGAAACTCAGCCTCTGCAACCGGCCCACCAAGGGGCTGCAAACACAATTAATATCCATGGAGAAATCGGCCTTGGTGAACCTTTTTCATTTATAAGAACACAAGCACATAAAAATGCATTGAACTTTGATTTTTTTAATTGCATACTCTTTTCCCTTTGGGAAAGTCTAACCATGAAGAAGTGAAAACAGAGAAGTGTTACCAATTAATCTCCTCTCTCAAATGAGATCTATTCAAAGACAGCCGAAGCTTGGGGAACTCCTATATGATCAAGGCTCATGCCTCTGATCACTCTGATTTTTTGTTATTGTTCTGAGACATTTTTGAGGTTTGAATGTGGTCCCACAACCGCAAGGCTGGGCCAGTGCCTACGCGTGTCCTTGACCGTGTTGGATGAGAGGATTCATTTTCTAATGGGTCACTCCTGTTTGGAAAGAAAGACTGAGAAATTCTTCACTTCTGGTGATTTATTTCATTGCATTCTTTGAACAGCCATTGGGTGTCTGCTCTGCGGCCGGCACTGGGTTAGGCACTGCAGGTCCAGAGAAGGCTAGAACACGCTGCCTGCTCCCCAGGAGCTGTCTGGTAGGGGAGATGGGCAAAAGGATCAATAGAAGCAATACAGCATGACCGACATTTCAGCAGAGAAGAGGCAGGGCTGGAATGGAGGAAGAGATGAATTCTGCTCAACAAGAAAATGAAGGCCTCCCAGAGAAGGAGTTTAATCTGCAGCGAGTGGGAGTTTGCCGGGAAGAGGGAGGAGCAGAACATGCTAGACACTATTTGATGTAGAGGTTACGTGAGCACCTGACTGCAAATGACATGGCAGTCGTGGCCTGGGGCCCTGGTTCAATGAGGGAGCCTGTGCAAGGGGAGCCACCGAGGGGGTCTTCGGTGCAGGGGGGCGGGGAGTGGTGTGGCCAAGTGATTGATTTGTTCTCACTCTGATAGCTCTGGGGAGGAGTTACTGGAGGTGGGCAGACCAGTTAGGAGGATGACATAATAATCCAGGCTCTTGGGACCTGGGCAGTGGCTGTGGGTTTGCAGAGAAGTGAATGGATTAAAAAAAGTCACCAGAAGGAAAATATGAGAGATGATGGAAAGAGATCAGCCAGGGCTTACTGTTCCTATTTAGTTAAATGACAAGACAGATGGAACTTCTACCTAAATTAGAGGAAAGGGGAGGCAGAGATGATTTAGGGCAACAGGTGAACTTGAGTTCAGAGAGCCCATTTCAGGGATCCAGGTAGCTTCACCTCAGTGGGGCTTAGCGGCGGTTGTGAAGACAAACCTTAGACTTTATCTAAGAGGACCTGGCTACTTTATTGTAAAATGCCTCCAACAACAGTGATGACAGTAACAATAGCACATAGAGCGAGAGCTTACTATGTGCCAGGTGTTTTTCTAAGTACTTTACTATATTAACAATTAATCATCACAGCAGTCCTTTGAGATAGGTACTACTACTATTCCCGCTTTGACACACTGAGTCTGTTTTGGCCAAGGATGTACAGACAGAAAGTGGCAGACCTGGGGTTGTCATAAAATGGCAGTCCCAGGGCTGATTGAGCCTGGCTGTGTTTAAGATTTTAAGTACTATGAGGATGCTGCTGACGAATACCGAGACCAGGAGGGTACGCTGCTGCCTCTCTGGAAGTTCCAAAACGACAAAGCCAAGCGCCTGGCCGTCACCGCCCTCTGCTGGTGAGTACAGACATTGCAGCAAACCCAGAGCCCCTGCCTGGGCTGGGCACTTCTACCGCACTTAACCAACCTGAGGAGGATGCGTATAGAAAAAAAGGGACTGGCATTCTTACGGGATTGTGCGATCAGCCCAGGTCTCTAAAGTCAAGAGAAGATGTCTGTAGTGTAGTTAGGCACCAGTGTTCATGGGAAGACATGTCCATGGGAAAGCCATGTTCATTTCCTGGACCAATAGGTTCATATTTCTTTTGCAGGAATCCAAAGTACAATGATCTGTTTGCGGTGGGGCATGGCTCCTGTAAGTAATCTGGCTATTTGCTCATTTGCTCACTCAATCAGCAAACACTTAAGGATCTTAAGTACCAGTGCAGAGAGCTCTTTGTGAGGTGTGAAAGAAGTAAAAGGACTGAGATATAGTCACTGCCTTCAGGGGCTCACAGTCTAATAGGAAGATGGACAACCACACCAACAGTTAGCGCTGGGTGAAGGACTATGCTGAAGGGAGCCGTGAAGGTATTATTGTAGTGACAGAAGAGGGAAGAGCACTCTGGCAGAGGCACCGGCATATGCAAAGGTCTGGAGGCACAAGAGATATGGGAGGAAATGAAGCTGTTGAGGGAGCCAGGGTTGGCCCCCAAAAGGCTTGGTAAACCATTCCAAGAAGCTTGGAAATTCTCCTGAGGGCAACTCACTGAAGGAATTTGAGAAGGGCAGGGACAGAACCAGAGCAGGCGGAAATTGCAGACGTGAGACTGGGGGCTGGGAAACCACTTGGGAGACTGGTGAGGCTCCCCAGGAAGAGATGGCAGGACCTGGACCACGACGTGACGTGGGAATGGAGAAACAGGTTTGGGAATCTTGAGAAGGTAGACTGGACCAGACCTGGGGAGAGACCAGAGGTGAGGCTGACAGAGGGAACGTTCCTGATTGGCCCGGAGCAGGCAGGGATGGTGGGGCACAGGTGCCTGATGTTCATCACTTGGCCCCTGGGCCTTGGAAGACCACAATTGTCCAGACTGTTCCCGCCACAGCCAGTCCGCCCTTAGCCCCCACGGCAGGAGGCAGCACCGTGGTGACTGTGTGGTAGTTTTGCTTCCCTTCATGTTCCGTGTTCCCTGCAGAAGTCGCTGCCTCTGTGCTGGGCTGGACATTCCCCCTTCCTAACGGGAGAGGGCCCCACACTTCACGTTAGCCAAAGCTCCCCAGGCTAACAGCCTGTCATCTGGCTGGATCAGCATCTATGGACAGAAAAAACCCTTCCATTCTCCAAGCTTCTGCTGACTGGCAGACGTGCAGGCTCCTGGTCTCTACCCCTCAGACCGCCTGTGCGCCCAGCCCATTCTTTGACCAGGGCTGGGGAGCAGGAGGGAGGGGGCAAGGAGGAGTTGGTGTTTATTATTCCTCTCAGGGAAGAGACCTTGGAGCTGCTCCCAGTCTCGTGGTCTGGGCTGCCTTTGAGGATGCCCTAAATGCCCGCTTTGTGTCCCCGCTCCTGAGGGTGGGCTGCTGCCAAGCTGGAAACACCCTCCCCCTCGGGCAGGGAACTAGCACATTCCTCCCGCTCTGCTGCAGCTACTAGGCCTGGAGCAGGGCCTGGGGGCTGAGCAGGCCCTCCCAGGAGTGGGTGTGGACCCCCTGTGAGGCTGCTCTCAGTCCAGGCTCTCTGCCCAGGACTGAAGCGGAGCGAGGCAGCCTCTCTAGCAGGTGGGAGGAGACTGCCCCAGGTCCGGCCCTACCCTCCTCCCACCCAGGGCCAGGAGCATGACCAGCTGGTTGGGCCTAAGCAGAGGCTGCCCACCGGGCCACGTTAGCCAGGAGCGGTGGAGAAGAGTGACCCAGCACTCGGGGATGGGTGACTCCAAGCCTCGCAGGCCCAGGGGCCTACTTCAGGCAAGCGCCTGAAAGGGTCTCTCTGTCCCTTGCTGGCCACATCCGCACGCCTGGGCAGCACCAGTCAGTTGTAGAACTTCTGCCTGAAGGAGTACTGTGGGGTGGTGAGACCTGAGGCCGGAAGCTGCTCTGAGCCTCATTTTCCTTACCGGCGGCCTGAAGAGGCTGACCGCTGCCAGACTGCCACCCCAGGGCTGTTGCTAGACTCGCTGAAAGAAAAGCAGATGGGCCCTGGGAACCACCCACATATACAGGACAGTCATTGCTGGTTTGTCGGTCGTTCTGTCCCCTAGCTTTCCCGGACTCTCAGGGGACCCAAGTGGAGAGAGGGGGCTGTGGGGACGGAGGAGAATCAGATGAGGCCCCTACCTCCTCTGGAGAGCAGGCCCGGGAGCCAGAGGGGTGCTAGCGGCTGCTGCAGCCACGGGTGAGGGGTTACTGACCTGCTCGCACTGGGCATCTTTCTCCGGAGCCCTCGTATCTCAGCACCACTCCGCAGCGGCCTGAGCAGAGCCAGGTGGAGCTGCGACTCGGAAGGGCTCCTGCATTCATTTCTGAGGTCACCTCTGGGAGTCCTGTGCTCTCGAGTGCCCAGATGCTACCCTGGAAGAAAGAGGGCAAAGCCGAGGCAGGTGAAGGGCACCCTAGTCACCAGATGAGGTCACTGGGAGGAACAGCTGGCTCACCGGCATCCATCACACTGGGGAAATTCCCCAATGCCAACCTCCTAACCTCAGCCTTTGCCTCCTACAGACAAACACTGGAGGGAGAATTTGGATTTGTTGTTGGATTGGACCCGAGTGAGCTCAGCCCAGGCCTCCTTTTGCCTGGAATTCCCAGATATTTATTCTATTACCCAGCTAAGAAGGACTTTGGCATGGGCAGGCTCACACCCAAGAAGGACGGGACCAGTCTCCTATCTGGGCACAGAGCAGGTGGCTGGAGCCAGCCACCTGGGGGGTGGGGAGGGTCCAGGCACTTGTCCGAAGAAGCATTTGCCCCTGCCTTCCCTGCTTGCTGCTGGGGAGGGTGGAGGGAGCATGTCAAGCTGCATAGAAGGCAGAGACTGGGCTGCGCCCTAGGACCAGGCTCTGAGTCTCAGCAGAGTGGAGAAAGACCCTGTCAGCAGGTGAAAGCAGATGGAGGAAGGCTGGCAGGCAAGGGAACGTAGTCTAGGAGAGGGCGGCTCGTGGGGCAAAGCGGGATGCACTTACATCGGCCTGCTGCCCTGGGGGGGTCCTTTCCAGCCCATGAGCTGGTTGATAGCAGGGAAATGGAAACTCCTCGTGGTCTCTTGGGCAGGGATGGTGAAAGAGAGCCTGGACACTCCATGTGGGCCTGACTGGCTCACACGGAGATGAGGGGGAAGCTGCCCAGTGAGCGACATTTAAGGAAGACAGAGGAGCCAGCTGTCCCTCAGCCCAGCTCGCTCTGGGGGCAGCCCTCAAGAGGGGCCAAAGTCAGGCCCTGAGTCCCTGCCCGGAACCCTTTCCCCCTCTATCCCCCCACATCCTGGCCTGTCTCTGAGCCTGCCTCCGCCAGAGACACACTTGTAGGGATTTAATCTTTCCTGATCATTTATTTGTCAGCTTCACTAATTAAGCAGTGTTAATTTCATTTACTGAAAATGGAAATTCATCCACCTCATTTCTCCCCGTTCATCCTCCACACACAAAATCCATCACTCCTAGGCTGCAGGCTGCGTAAAATTTACAGGACTAATTATGTTGTCAGGTCTCTTTGTAAATACAGTCCATAAAGGCCACTGTGCTTGCTGGGTTGAAGTGCAAGGGCATTCCCGTTGTTAGTTTAATTACTGGTTAGTTATTTAGGTTCTCAAATGTTTGCCTCATTTTCCCTAAATCAAATTAAATGTCCCGCCTGATGTATTCTGTCTCCAAGGCCTTGCTCTTATTTCCCACGCTGCTTAAATATGACTTCTCATCAGAGGAAAATGCTCAGAAAATCCCAGCTGCCTGAGAGGCTGAACCCAGCCTGGCACCATGGCCTCTGGGCCGGACTGGAGGTTTGGAACCCTCTAGCACTGACCCCTTTCCTGGTGAGCCCTGGGCTAGTCCCCTGCCTTTGGAGACTGTGAAAATCCTAACCCAAAGGGCCTTTCTGTTCCTGGAGTCCAAGGTGGCAGGGTTGGGTGTGGGAAGCTGAGGGAGGGTTTCATTATTGTGTTAGAAGAGCTGGGGATCATGGCTCCCATCCACTCCTGACTTCTAGCAACACTGTTTCCAAACCATCCCAGGAAAAACTACCATCTCTGGGGCTTCTCCCTCTGATTCCTCAAAGTAGAGCTTGGGTCAAACTTCCCGGAATGCCTACTACATTCGTTTCTCATTGCTACTGTAACAAATTCCTACAAACATAATGGCTTAAAGCAATACCAATCTATTATTTTATAGTTCTGGAGGTCAGAGGTCTAAAATGGGTTTTGCTGAACAGAAGTCAGTTATGGGCAGGGCTTCATTCCTTTTGGAGGCTCTCAGGGAACATCCATGTCCTCGCCTTCTCCAGCTTCTAGAAGCTGCCCGCATTCCATGGCTTGTGCCCCCCCCCCTCCCAGCTGGCAATTGCTTTTATTCTCAACCTCCTTCTCTGACTCTCCTGCCTCCCTCTTTTCCTTATAAGAACCCATGTGATTACACTGAGTCCACTCACATAATGCAGGGTAATCTCAAGGTCTTTAACTTAATTACATCAGCAAAATCCCTTTGCCTGCTCAGTGACATAGTTATGGGTTCTAGGGCCTAGGGCATGGACATCTCAGGGGGTGTTATCCTGCCTACCGCAGCTCCCCTCCAAATGCCACCTGCGTGACATAGTAAGGGAATCATTAAATGGCTGCTGCCCTGGAGTCAGCCCTGGGCTGGAAAATCCCAGTATGAGAGGGTCGCTCGGGAACCTGTCTCTGCAGCTTGGCATCTACTTCCCTCTGACCACTGACCTGGCTTTAGCCTGGTACCCCAACATGCCCTCTCTCTGCCTTGCCTTCCCCGAATGCAGAGCAAGAGCCCCAGCTTCTCCTGATGGCCAGAACTCTCCAGGGTGGCCCCCTGTGTCTAGAGTTATTACTTGCGGGTCAGGGGTAGAGCTCAGGGACAGAGCCCCCACCCCCAGCCCCTGGTGGCCACCGCTGAAGAAGACACCCATCCATGCTCCTCATTGAGCACTACTCTACCAGGGCCCTGCCACTCGGAATGAAGCCACTGAGAGCTTCGGTCTCTGGTGGAGTCGGGTCCCTCTTCCCCTGAGACCACAGCTTTCTGAGAGCTGCCAGATCAGGTTCTCTTAGGGGGCCAACTCTCCTTCCCAGAATCTTGAGGATCTTCGAAGGGCAGAGTCGGGGAGGCTTTAGAGATTATCCAGCAGAGCAGGGGTAGCAAGAGGCAACCCTCCAAACGGAGAGTGAACCTGCTGGGCTAAGCCATGCTCACATTCTCCTTTGATGGAGCTTTTGTGGCAGGCTAAGGAAAAGGCCCACTCATGGCTACCTGTAATAATGGCATATAGTTAGAGAAGGGCCCACACAAGGAGAGGCTGAATGATCTGGAAGGTTTCCTGGAGAAGGGCAAGAACATAAAGTGGAGCTAAGGCCAGGCCAGCAGCCCTCTCCCTCTTCTCAGAGTCATAGGCTGGGTGGTTTCTCTCTCTCTCTCTCTTTCTCTCTCCCTCCCCCACTTTTCTTCTCTCTTTCCTTCTTTCCCTCCCTCTTTCTCTTCCTCTGTTCCTCTGTTCCTTCTACCTAGCCACATTGACTAACTGAAATCCTGTAGCCTGGAGGAACCTGGAACTCCTCACCAGCTTGACTTCAGAGTCTCTGCCTCTTCATACAATGGAGTGTGGAGTTGTGGGTTCCTATCTGTGTCGCTGGACCCTCCAGTCCTACTTTGAGGAACAAGGGAATTTGCGGTATTCAGGAGAAAGTACCCTGGGACTCAGGGCCCAGGGCTCTGTAAGCCTTGAGCCTGATGAGATTCTAGTCCCCACAGGGAACTGAAGCACTCTGGATGACCCCCTGATGCCAGTATTGTATCAGGACTCCTGGTGGGGGCTTCATATGGAATGTTGGTGAGCAACGCAATGATGTACTAGGCTGCTGGTGACCTGGTTGGTGATATCATACTGGGAATGTTGGCAAGCTGGGCAGTAATCACTAGACAAGTCACTAGGACTGCTGGTTACCTGATGTGATGATATCACATGGGGCCACCTGGTAACTTGAGTAGTGATGTCATTTTCAGACTTCTGGAAGACAAGATGATGATCTCATGCTGGTACTATTGGAGGTTTGGGCCTCCAGTGACATTCTCTGAGTATACCCAATGACAGTGATGTCACACTGGGTATACTCAGAGAATGAAGTAGGTCTCACAGGGGTTAGGGATGAGAGCATCATAGAATAAGACAGAGTGCAGAGGAAGCCCCAGTTAAATGAGAGTTTTCTGTGTTTTCCTGCTATGGTTGGGCAGACAGAATCTTGAATTGGAATCCAGAAAACACATAGTCTAGCTGTGATTAGAAATTGGGATCTTGGGCACCTGACTGGCTCAGTTGGTACAACATGATATGAGACTACTTCTCTCAAGAGTTGTGAGTTCAAGCCCCATGTTGGGTGTAGAGAGAAATGAAAGAAAGAAAAGAAAGAAAAGAAAGAAAGAAGGAGAGAGAGAGAGAGAAGGGAGGGAGGGAGGAAGAAGGGAGGAAGGGAAGGAAGAGGGGAGGGAAGAGGAGAGGGAGGGAGAGAGGGAGGGAGGAAGGAAGGAAGGAAAAGGAAAGAAGAGAGAGAGAGGAAGGAGGAAGGAGGAAGGAAGGAAGGAAGGAAGGAAGGAAGGAAGGAAGGAAGGAAGGAAGGAAATAAATCACGACTTTTATGTCAGGAGGACTCTTTTGGTGGCAAGTAACAGGAGCAGGCTAAGAAGCAGAGGCTATCAGGATGCACGTGGCCTGGGAACTCAGGCAGACCTAAGGTCTTAGTGTGATTGATTGTTCTCTGTGTCCCTGTCTCCTGAAATCCAAGCCTGGCTCTCCCAGAAATCTCCCCACATTGTTTGTGACTGCCTGGTGCCTTACGTTCTCTAGTCCAGATTTTAGAGAGACTGGATTGGCTTGGCCAGTCACCACCACCCCCTTAGGTCTGCTGTCCCCTTCCTTTCTCCACCTCCACATAAAGACCAGATCAGTGTGGTGTGACCTCAGCTACAAACAAGATAATGCATGAGGCAAACACCATGTGATGGGTCTGATGCAGCCGGGCACACCGTTTCTCCCTTCTGGCCTCAGTTTATCCATCTATAAAATTCAGGAGCTAAAGCCCAGCTTCTCTAGTCACAGCGGTTCTGTGAGCAGGTCAGAGGTGTCCTCACTACGGACTTATTAGGCCAGGCTAGGGTTTCTTACCCACCTTTTCTGGTTTCATGTTCATGAACACTGTACACATGGGGGGGGGGTCAATGCTGTCCCTTGAGGGGCTGGGTTCTGTGCTACAGCAGGACCAAGTGTGAGGGTCAGACCCACCTTAGCCCCTTGGTGAAATAAGGAGAGCCTCTGGGTCCTCAGTCGGAGCGCCAGTCACCACCTGCTAGCCCTTCCACTCACTTGTTTGCTCACCCGCTCACCTGGGTGCCTGCCCACCCAGCCTCTGCCAGTTCTGCCCAGCGTCAAGGGCAGACCGGACATGAAGGGCATCAGTAGTTCCCCCGTGAGCTGACGGTTGCCACTCACTCCCCAGCGAGGGGTTGGCCTCATCCAGCTGCAGGGTCTGGCTCTCTCCTCACACTCCATCTCCGCTGGAGTGTCTCTGTCCCTGCCACGGTCCAGCCCAACAGGAGGCCGTCAGGTGTTCAGGATTTGTGCGATGAAGAGAAGGAGCTAACGACTCTCATACTGCCCAGTTCCAGGCCTGCACGATCTGAGTGGGGCAGACACCTTCCTTCTGCGGCTGCTTGCCGGCTCCCTTGCAGGCTCAGCCCTCAGGGCCACCCAGGGGGAGGCTCTGCCAGCCCCCGGCACCTTCTGAAGGCCACTTCCTCCTGGCTTTGAGGTAGCGTCAGGCATAGGGTGACCCAGCTGGCTCTGGAAGCCCCCAGCTCCTCCTCTTTGTGAGAGGCTTGCTTTTTCTGGAGCAGAAACACTTTCCTTCCTCAGTGACTGTGTGCCCTTCCCATGGCGCCAGTTGGATCCTGGCACCTTCCACTTGGGGAGCAACTCCCTCCTGGCACACAAGGCCACCTTTGCAAGGGATGGAGTGGGGGGTGGGGCTTCCCAACAGGAATCCCAGAGCTGGTAAGGATGAGCAAGGGAAGGTGGGCTCCCCCATGGAGAACTGCTCTGGTGGGCAGGCCAGCTTGCCTCAGTTTCCAACTCTGCTCACCTAAGGCCAGCCAGGCTCCTGGCTGCACCCTGCTTTTTAGTCCTGGCTCCCAATAAGCACCGTTTGCAGAGTGCCTGGGGGTTTGGTGCTCATCCCCCAGGCACAGGAAACCCAGCCCAGAATGTCCCCAATCCCAGCCCAGGCACTTACTCCCTCGAGTAAGAGTAAAGGGCAACGTCAGAAATAAGACGGAGGGGCACCTGGGTGGTGCAGTCAGTTGTGCGTCCAGCTCTTGGTCTCCACTCAGCTCATGATCTTAGGGTCATGATATCAAGCCCCACGTTGGGGTCTGCGCCGAGCACAGTCTGCCTGGGATTCTCTGTCCTTCTCCTCTGCCCCCTCACTTATGTGTTCTCTCTCTCTCTCTCAAAACAAGTAAATCTTAAAAGAGAGAGAGAAGAAAAGAAAAAGAAATAAGACAGAAAGAATGACTCAGCAGAATTAGTCAGGGTGGGGTGGGCTCCCTGTCTTTCCCATCCGTGGGCTCAAGACCTCAGGACTGACCACTTTGTGTGGAGGGCCCAGGCCTGCTGCAGTTGCCAGGGGCAAAGGGGGTATCCTGGCGGGGGAGGGGCAGCGGGGAGAGCCATCATCTCAGGTAGAAGTTTCCCTTAGCAGAGGGTCCCCAAGATGGGGGCCTGCTCTAGACTTCCTCCTCTTCTGAGAGGAAGGGACTTGGACTAGTGATAGCAGGAGAGCTGGACTTGAGGTCTGGGACAGTGTTCTGTCTGGTGACTGCCGGATCAGGACAGGGCCACATGGGCAGAGGACGACAGAGAGAGAGACAGACAGAGAGAGAGAGAGAGAGAGAGAGAGAGGTTCTCCCCTGACATGGGCAGGGGGTGGGGGCAAGGACTGGTCCTCGCTGTTGATCACCAAAAGCTGTGCTTGGGCCACAAGGGTGACACGGTAGCCTGTGGAAGCCTGGCTGGCCGGCCTGGGACTTCTCAATTCTGTGAGCAGGCCTAAGCTAGCACGCAGGCTGCAGCAGGGGACCACGGGGCGAGAGGTTACGGGAAGATGCCCATGAGTGGCTCGTTTGGAACGTTTATAGAGAATTCCATGTTAGTCCGAACCGAACTCCTGTCCTGGGCTGGGAAACATACGGGCATCATCCAGGCATCTAAGGACAACAACCTGCCCCTGGGCCGGGCCTCTGAGCCCTCCCTGAGGCCATTGCTTCTTCCCAAGCCCACATACATTCTTCATCTAGCCAGTCTTTGAGCCCACATCCCTCTTTCCTGTACCCCAGGGAGAATCAAGAGAAGGATTATCTGTCCCTCAGAGAAGCCTGGTCACCTTTTCCTCCCATGAGCCCTAAGAAGGGGGAAGCCCAGTCTGAGGATTCCATTTCTGAGACAGAGAAACTGAAGGCGGAGAGGAATATCTGCCTCTCTGACAGGCCGAGTGGGCAGGTCCAGGGGGTGGGGTGGGGGGAGGTGGGGGTCACTGAGCCCACCCCCGCAGCCTGGTGTCTTCCCGGGACAGATGACTTCATGAAGCAGAGCCGGGGCATGCTGCTGCTCTACAGCATGAAGAACCCCAGCTCCCCTGAGTACATCTTCAGCAGCGACAGTGGCATCATGTGTCTCGACATGCACGTTGACCACCCCTACCTGGTGGTGGTGGGCCACTACGACGGGAACGTGGCCATTTACAACCTCAAGAAGCCCCAGTCCCAGCCCTCCTTCCGCAGCTCAGCCAAGTCTGGCAAGCACACGGACCCGGTGTGGCAGGTCAGCCTCCAGATGGGGTGGGAGACCTGGGGTGGGAACCTGGAGGAGGGACCTTGGGGAGGACAGGCCATGGGCAGGGGCATGGGGATGGCAGGTACGGGCTCAGAGGCCAATGAGCCGGGTATGGGAAGCAGCAGAGGGGGACCGGAGGGGAGAGTCGGGAGGTGAGGGGTCTGCGGCTGTGGATATGCTATCAGGAAGGCCCCTCTCTCTGCTAAGCCTCTCTTAGGTGCAGTGGTTGGGGACTCGTAGCCCATGGCTGCCTCAAAGACTCGAAGGCCTGACCCAGAAGGCCTGACCCAGAAGGCCTCTGCTAAGTCTGTCAGTGGCCCCAGTTCCCTGCGCCTGTGCTTCCTCGACTCCCCACCGGGCCGTTCTCTGCCATCTGGGCTAGATTTGGGGCAACTCCCAGACAGGGGTTGGTGCCGCCAGTTTGTCTCTCCTCTGGGCGGGGCTGTGAGGCCTGGTAGGTGAGGTCTGTCCTCCAGGCTTCTCTGCAACATCCTTCTCCAGACAGGCTGAGGATGGGACCATTAGCCCGACACTGGAGCTAGATTTCGCCGTGTCTCCCATCTTACTCCACTGGGAGTGGATTTCACATTTCATCTTCAGAAAGTCTCTTAGCTCTGGCCTGCAGACCTTTCCTTACTGTATTCCAAAAGTCCCCCTCCTCTGAGGCTGCGAACCCTTACCCACCACAGGTCTGGGCAAATCTAAGAAGGAATCTCTGCCTTAAGCTTCTCATGGTCTCTGGGGTCATCACTCAGCACCGGGACTCTGTCTTCTCATCTTCCTCGGCCCTCTGCCCTGAGAGAGTCTCCAGGCAGGTTCTGCACCCCTGCCTTCCTGGCCCTGAACTCCCTGTCATGTGGACACCTGCCCTGGGCGCCGGCCCTCAGCTCTCAGGTAGATCAGCTCCCTGAGCAGAGGGGGGAACTGTCCAGGCACAGGGGACATGGTGCTCTGTCCCCTTTATCCTTTACCCAGAGCCAGGGCACAGAGAGGAAGGCACCCAGTCCTACGAGACATCTAGCCCCCCTGCTCTCCACCAAAGGAGGGACCCAAGCTCACAGTCTCAGGCATTCTCTCCTATGAAAATCCCACCTTCCCATTCATGACCTCCAGGCACATGAAGGTCTCCAGACATGCGGAGGATATCTGCAGAGACTTTAAAGAAGCAAGAGAGGAGAAAAGACCTGCTTTGATAAGACTCAACCAGCAGCAGGCCTGCCCCTGCTCTCCGAGCTCAGAAAGCCCAGGGCCACGCACAGAACTTCTCTGATTGGCCTGACCACCCTCCCCAAGCCCAGGAAGGAGTGAGGGGCCAAGGCCAGCCATCCTGCTACCATTCTCTGTGTTCTCAGAATCAAATAGCAGGTTGGGAAAATAAATGGGGCATGCATTATAGCAGAAGACACTCTACTCTTTCATTGGGTGGGCGCCAGAGAGACTGGAACCCACCTGGATATGGATGGCCTTCTGCTCTCCCATCAGCCTTTTTGGGAAACAGGGGTAGTGCCTTTGCAAAACCGAAGACTCAAGAGTCCTTGGTTGGCTCGTGGCTTGTGACACTGGAAGGGTTTCCTGGCTCCCTGCTCCCTCTTTGCCTTTAGTTTCCTCCCCTTTTCCTCATTCATCACCCATTCAGTGACTCCTCTGTGTGCTCCTCCCAGGAGCAGAGGGTGCTTAAGGGCTTGGCTGCGGTTCGTAGAGAGGAGATGAGCACAGCCACGAACTGAGCAGGACAGGGCAATATGCTAACTGTGTACGAGGGCTCCTGGGGGCGCTGAGGAGAGACAGGGGGCAGGGCCAGAGCGGCCAGGTCTTCCCAAAGAAAGCAACCCCTGAGCTGAATTGTAAGGGATGAGAAAGCAGTCATTAATGACAACTAAGTAAAAAATATGAGATCCGGGGCGCCTGGGTGGCTCAGTTGGTTAAGCGACTGCCTTCGCTTAGGTCATGATCCTGGAGACCCAGGATCAAGTCCCGCATAGGGCTCCCTGCTCGGCAGGAAGCCTGCTTCTCCCTCTCTCACTCCCCCTGCTTGTGTTCCCTCTCTGGCTATGTTTCTCTCTGTCAAATAAATAAAATCTTTAAAAAAAAATATGAGATCCAAAAACACAACAAAAAAAAAGGATATTAGGAGGAAACTAAGAAAATCAAATGAAGTCTATGTTTTCGGTGAAAAGGAAAAAAGACAGTGTTAGTTAGATGAGGAAGGGTACAAAGGGACATCAGGCAGAGTGGCCACGGGGAACAGCATCTGGTGCACAGCGGGAGAGGCAGGGAGGGTGGCACAGCACCCTGAGCGAACATGCTTCTCTAGCAAGGATGAAGCTTGCCCTGTTTAAGTCAGGAGTTTCCAAAGAAGTGCTAGGGCAGAAACCCAGAGTCTCAGAGGTGGGAATGGGGCTGCTCTGGTGAATCGGGGTCCTGCTTACTTGAGGGTCCCCTGTTGTCACTCTCTCTGTCCTCAAACGAACTTTCATAAGGTTCCTAAGAGCTTCCTCCAGCATGGTTTGAAAATGGCTGCCGAACCATTAGAGAGTTTAGGGATGTGTGTGTCTCGGGCTGTCCTCTCACAGCAGCATGACAAGCTTGGACACCTGAGCTACAGCAGGGACAGTGGAGATAGAAATAAGAAGGTAGAGTGAGTGCTTTGAGGGAGTAAAATCAAAAGAAGGAAACTAGATGGATTTGAGAAAGGGGAAGAATTGGTGCTGCTCTTTGGGACTCCACCCAGGGGAGCACCCAAGGAGGTGGGAATGACAAGGAGCAGCAGGTTTGGCCCGAAGTTACTACAAGAAGCCAGAGGCGGCGTCCTATAGGCAGGGGCTGTGTAAGCCTGGAGCTTGGAGGAAGGCTAGGCTGGTAAATGGCAAGTCAGGGACATCAAAGTCTAGGACCTTCTTAAAGGCACTGTGTCTTGGGGGAGACCAGAGAGGTTACGTTGAATCTCAAATGCCAGGGTGAGGCAGAAGGAGTTTGTTCTGTTGGCACCAGGGAGCCATGGAAGGTTTTGGAGCCAGGGAGAGAGCTGTCTGTTCAAGGGTTCAAGGGGGACTAGGTTCCCAGCCCATGGGCCAGGCTACTGCCCTAGGGAGCCCATCCGAGTAGCCCAGCACCTAGAAGCCTCAAGCAGCAGCACTCTGCCGGGGGGCGGGGGGGGGGGAGGGTGCTCTGTGCTATGCTGGAGAAGGGAGCAGGGAAGGAGAGATGAGCAGAGACTGGAGACTGGGGGGGAGCAGGTCTGCCCTCATCAGCCAAGGCAGAGGAGAAGGACTCAATCAAGCAGGCTCCATCTGCTCCTTACCACCTACTTCCTGGGCACTCACTCATTCTCTGGACCGCACTTACCACCTGCCCACCCCCCTTAAATCCTACCCCCACCTCCACCCTGGAGCAGGTCTGTGACTTGTGCGCGTGCACACACACATACCTGCTCACTTGCAAAAACCCGCAACAACCCCCATCAGGCATCAGGCCGCTAAGTGGGGTGTGAGCTACATTTCCATGCCTGCCAGCTGCTCATTTAACACCTCCCTTTGTAGTTCCCTAGCGCCTCTTACAGCCTGGCCTTTGACACCCCCTGTCCCCTCCCCCCTTTAAAGAGACTATCTTTACACAGAAGGGGAAGTGGTCCCTGCCTACCGGCCAGCTCTGACTTATTCCTCAGAGGCTCTGTGGTGTTCTAGGCCCCCAGTGAAAAAAAGAGCCAGCTGCCTAGACAGGCCCAGGCAGGACTGGGCTCGCCCTTCTGTAGCTGGGATCAGCCAGGCCTGGGGGTTGGCTGGGGACAGGCGATCCCCTCTCCCCCGGCCACACCCCTCAACAGCCAGAAGGCAGCTGTGGTCACAGGCAGGGCAGTGGGTTCTGTCCTCCCTCACCGGGCCCCTACTTGTGACGGGGGAAGGGACAGAGTCCCAGCATGGGAGGTCTGGAGGGAGCTGGAGAGTGGAAAGCTCTGGGCACCCAGCCCCACCCCAGCTCTCTGGGACAGGACTTAGCCAGGCCTCCACATCTGGCAACAGAAACTTGAGCCTCAAGCATGTCATCTTCATAAGACAACAGCTCTGTCTCCAAAACACTTTCCCATATGTTTGCCTCCAGCCCTGAGAACATGGGTGGGGCAGGATTATTAACCCCGAGCTGCAGACCGAAAGGCAGCTCACATCTGAGAACTGGGAGCAGGCGCTAGTGGTGAAGTGAAGGCAGAAGCAGGAGAGATGCTAGAGAAAGGCCAGCCTGGAAGAAGAGGGCACACCGCAAGCAGGCAGGAAAAGCCCCCTGCAGAACGCTGGCTCCAAGTCCTAGGATGAGGGG
The DNA here is from genome assembly GCA_004023965.1 of Spilogale gracilis. NCBI lineage: Eukaryota > Metazoa > Chordata > Mammalia > Carnivora > Mephitidae > Spilogale > Spilogale gracilis. The sequence goes on along the minus strand of PITA01000382.1, from coordinate 26,614 downwards.
TCACAATGACGATATTCACGATATTCATTCACATTTATTGAACCTTTACCAGTTGCAACGTTCTCACATTGGGGTCTCATGTTCATTGTCTCCTTTAACCCTTACAATGCAGCTGTGCTATTACAGTTCCTATTTTGTAAGTGAGGAAACTGGTTGATGGACCCTGTTCTTTCCAGGCCTGTCCACATGAGGAGGATGAGCCCAGAGACGCCACCTTCCCCCCGGCAATCGGCTCCTAGAACCGAACCCAGGGAGGAATTTGGCACCTCCACTGCCAAGCCAGCGGGTTAGGGTGGGGTCCTGAATTGGCAGTTACCCCAGGATGGTCAGGGAGAGAGGGGTGAGAGAGACAGAGATGGGTGGGAGGAGGGCGGGCCAACTGTGGGACTCTGGCTAGTGGGCTCCCAGAACCTGCTTCTGAAGCTCCCATGGATGCTCAAGGGAGCCCTGCTCAGCTCCCGGCCCTAACTCAACATCCTGGTGGGATCCTGCAGCTCACCATGTGGGACGTTTCAGGTCAGGTGGCAGAAGGATGACATGGACAACAACCTCAACTTCTTCTCTGTGTCATCTGATGGCAGGATTGTGTCTTGGACGCTCTTAAAGGTGCGTGTTTCCCAGAAAGGATCAGAGAGGGTGGAGGTGGGCGGGGGGGGGGCAGCCCCACCTATGGACCCTCCCCATCCCTTCTGAGCGCAGAGCGAGCTGGTTCACACAGATGTCATCAAACTGAAGGCGGAGGGCAATGCCACGGATAGTCTCAATGGGTTGCAGCTACACACAGTGGGTATGAACCCCAGCCCACTCGCCCAGACCTGACCACTTCACTCAGGCTCCCATGAGGGTCAGAGATGGTGGCCCTCCCGTTAGAGCAAGCAATCTCTCCTCCACTGGTGCCTGGCCCTGCCCTCCCAGTCCTGGAGCTTGGCCTTTTGCAAACCCTCCCTGCTGATGCAGATCTCATCCCTGTTTGCAGACCCTTGTTTCTGTTTATGCAGATCAGGTGCCGGTATGCAGATCCATTCCTGTTTATGCAGATCAGGCCCTTGTTTACCCAGATCCTGTCCCTGTTTACTCAGTTCCTACCCTGTTTATGCAGAGTCTATCCCTGTTTGCACAGACCATGTCCCTGTTTGCAGACCCTATCCCTGTTTACGCTGACCCTGACCCTGTTTAAATCAATCCCTGTCTTGTTTACCCAGGCCCCATTCCTGTCTGCAGAAGCCCTGGCCATTTGCAGAGTCCCAACTGCCTGGGACGGGCTGCAGGCCTGACGGCCGGTTCCTGTTTGGCTGCGTGGCCACAGTCCCTGCAGGACCCAGGGCCCAGGCTGTCACAGGGGTCTGCTGGGTAGAGGAGGTGCTGGGAGCCTCCCTCCCAGAACCGGGCTAAAACTGCTCTACCTCTTCTCCCAAGGCTGTGGCACCGCCTTTGACTTCCACAAAGAGATCGACTATATGTTTCTAGTGGGCACGGAGGAGGGAAAAATCTACAAGGTGAGGCAGCACTGCCCCCTGACAGTTTCTTACAGGGCCACTTGACACAAGAACCATGGGACTCCCTCCTCAACAGACCCTATTCTGATAGATCTTAGGGTTAATCAGTTCTAGAAAGCTTCTTGGGAGAAGTTAATGTAGTCTTGACTTGCTTGGGTAGCAGGAAGACAGGACGACTGTGGAAAAGGTGGTGCAAATCTAGAGGCTGACTTTAGCCCTCTCTGGGCCTTCCCTCTCTTCCTAGGAGTAGAAGAAGACAGGGGAGTAGGGGATGGGGGGAAGGAAGTTGGAACATTCTGAGAAGACTTCCTGGAGGAGAGCTGAACTTGAGCTGAGCTCTGAAGGCCGGGAAACAGGGAAATTTACCTCTGAATCTTGGGTGTGTTCCAGCCAGTAGGACTGAACATCATGGCCAGTTTCTGCAAGGTCTCAGTGTTAGTAGGTGAACATCCTTCTGAACCTCCAACCATCCAGAAATAGCTCTGCGGCAAGCTTTTCTTAGGCTCAAAGACTCAGAATGTTAATTACAGGCAGCCTCCCATGAGCTCCTGAGGCCCAGCAAGAGCTGGTCTGAATGCAAAAGAGGTCCCCAGCCCCCTCTACACCCGTCCCAATGGCAGCATGGGAGAGGCAGGAGACTAGTCAGTCACACTGCCTCTTGGAGGGAGAGGGAGGGGCATGCTGGGCTGGGTAAGAAACCCAGTGGGAAATCATGAGATTGGGACATGCTCCTGGCTCTGCACCTACTCTTACCTGGGCAAGGTGGGATGTTTAGTACTACCACAAGGATTTTATCTGTGGGCTGTGAGTGGACCCAGGGCTTTGTCCGCCTGCCTGTAGGCTTTGGCCGGGACACAGGCTATACCACACCTCACCCAGGGCCCCCAGACCTACTCTGCCTGGACTCCTACTTGGCCAGTTGTAGGAGAACTACAACCCTCCAGGCAGACTACAGCACTGTCTTTTACCCTCCAGGAAAACTCCCCAGCCCAGTAAGCCCCTCCTTTCTCTCTGGTCATGTTGAGGGCACAGGGAAGAGCAGCCAGCAGCTTGGTCCCAGCTCCACTGTGACAATGATGTGGGGACACAACAGGAGTCTTAGGCTCTGACTCTCCAGCGCCCCCAGGGAAGTGGCGACTGCTGACCTCTCTCTCATTCCTGAGCCCTGATGCCCTCACCACCCTCACCCTTGCCCCAGTGCTCTAAGTCCTACTCCAGCAAGTTCCTCGACACCTATGATGCCCACAACATGGCAGTGGACGCTGTGTCCTGGAACCCATACCACACCAAGGTCTTCATGTCCTGCAGCTCCGACTGGACTGTGAAGATCTGGGACCACACCATCAAGTGAGAGAGACATGCCCTCCAAACCCCACCCTGGTCTGGGACCTGTGGGGCTCTAGCACTGTGAGGCCTCTGGGTGGTCAAACTTCCACCCCTCCACCTCTGCAGGACCCCAATGTTCATCTACGATCTAAATTCAGCTGTGGGCGATGTGGCCTGGGCGCCATACTCTTCTACTGTGTTTGCCGCAGTCACCACTGACGGGAAGGTGAGCGCCCCCTTCTGACCCTCTACTAGAGATAGGATGAGGTATTTTATGGTCTCCCGCCTAGAGAGCCCATGCAGTGCCCTACTCAGGTAGGGGAAGGTGAGACACAAAGACTCTGTATTCTCAAGGAGTAGGCCAGCCAGACACCTGTCAGAAGAGGAGTCATTCATCCCATGAGGCCTCGAGGGAGAATAGGGCTGGTCATCTGGAAGGACAGGCCACTCTGGGGGATAAGATGCCACGAGGAGCGGTTATCTTCTCTGACAGCCCTGGGGAGGGATCTATAGGATGGCAGGGGCAAGCTTGATGTGTGGAAAAACTTCTGAACTAGAGTTTATCTGGGACCGAAATAATGTCTAAAAAGTAGCAAGGTCCCCGTCCCCAGGAATATGCAAGCAGGGTCTGAGGAAGGAAGATGAGAGGGGTCTGGGCAACACAGAAAATTGGTAAAAACTCAGAAACAAACGTTTTTTGAGGAACTTCTTGGATGCAAATCCAATTTTCCTTATGGCCTTTGATATAACCTGAGAGGCCCCCCACTCAAGGAAAGACTGTAGTTGAAGCCATCACCCTAAAGCCTATTCCGTCCAAAGCCTAAACCAGTCGCCTATTTGCCAAACAGATGTTTACTAAGGATCAACTCTGGTGCCCAGCAGCAGGCCAGGGCCTGGCGATTCCGGTCCCTGAGTTATAGAGCTCACATTCTTGTGAAGGGACAGGGACACAAAGCAACCACAAAATTAGCGTTAAGTGCTAGGCGGAGATGAACAGAGGAATCTGTGTGTACACAGTGTTCATAACAGCGTTATTCGTATTAGCCAAAAAGTGGAACAACCCAAATGTCCATCAACTGATGAATGGATAAACAAAATATGGTATATCTAAGAGAATTATTATCCAGCAATAACAAGGAATGAAGTATCAGGTACACGTTACAACAGGGCTGAACTTGAAAGAAAACATGCTAGTGTAAGAAGTCGGTCACAAAAGACCATACACAGTACGATTCCATTTCCATATGTCTAGAATAGGCAAAACTATAGAGACAGAGAGTAGATTTGTGGTTGCTTAGGGCTGAGGGTGTGGGAGAACATGGGAAGTGACTGTTAATGGTACAAGGGTTCCTTGGGGGTGATGAAAATGTTCCAAAATCGGCCATGGTGATGGTTGCATAACTGTGAGTATACCAAAAACCAAGAACTGTATACTTTAAGTGAGCAAATGCTTTTGTGTGTGAATTATATCTCAATGAGGCTATTATATTTTTTAAGAGAGAGAGAAAAGGAGTGATGTAAAAGTAAAGGACAGGGCGGTTTCTTAGAGTGGTCAAGGAAAACTTCTTTAAGAGGTGACATTCAAGCTGAGAGCTCAAGACAAGAGCTAGCCAGGTGAAGATGGGCAGAGGCCTTCCACGCAGAGGGAGTAGCTAGTGCAAATACCCTGAGGTGATAATGAGCTTGAAGAGGTTTCAGGGACAGGCAGGCAAGTGTGACTGGTAGAGGAAGCGAAGGGGAGAGCGCAGGAAGTGACAGTAGAGAGTGGAGAAATCTGGAGGAAACTTGGCAGCTTTTCAGATTGTTTAAAGCTAAGTTCTCATGGTTACATGGAGGGTAGATGGTAGAGGGGCGAGAGCGGAAGTGGAGAGACCCGTCAGGACACTGCCACAGCTATCTAGGCAAGAGTTACTAATGGTTTGGACTCAGGGAATGGTAAAAATAAGACTAAACTTTTGTCTGAGCACCTTGCATATATTAACTGGTATAAAGCCCAGCTCTGCCACTTACTGGCAAGTTACTCATAAGGGCCTTTATCTCCTCACTTATAAATAAGGATAATAACAGAACCTACCCTATAGAATGTCTGTGAGGATTATTAGGTGGTACAACTATGTAATATGCTTTCCCAGAGTCTAGTACATAGTAAGTGTTCAATAAATGGTAGCTGCTATTATTAATTCTGCATAGACTTAAATTTTCTCCCAAGATTTTCATGCTCATTCCTTCGACCACAGGAAAAACATGATCAGAGACACAAATCCCCTCTCCCACTACCTCCAGCTCCAGCCTGCTAGGTTTCTGTTGTGTTTCCCCAGAAAGCACATGTGCTGCTTCTTCTGAGGTGGAGGACAGGGGTCCCATTATCCTTGAGTGTGCTGACACCTACCTTTCCACAGACCCATGTGTTTGACTTATCAATCAACAAGTACGAGGCCATCTGCAAGCAGCCCGTGGTGGCCAGAAAGAAGAACAAGATCACGCATGTGCAGTTCAATCCTGTCCACCCCATCATCATTGTGGGGGATGACCGTGGGCACGTCATTTGCCTCAAGCTCTCACCCAACTTGCGCAAGATGCCCAAGGTACAGGCTTGGGTAGTTTGGGCTGCTCTAAAAAGTCAAGTCTCCAAGATGGTGGGGGTTGAGAGAAAGGGGAGGAGCCAGGGGTGGCCCCCAGCTTTTTGGCTTGGGAAACCCGGGGTCAGGGTGGTGTCATTGCCCACATATGGAGCACGGGAGCCGCAGGGCTGTGGGGAGACACAGAGATCGGTTACCTGTGGAACTTCCAGCTGGAGATATCTGGTAAGTAGGTGACTCTCTGGGTCCAAAGCCTGGAGAAGCACATAGACATCATTGGTTTATTTGGTGTAGACCAAGTTACCCAGGAAGGGGGCCTGGGGCTTAGTCACTGCTTCAGTGGCTGGGCTTACTGGGACCTCAACTCCAGAGGTCCCTGAGCTGGGAGCTGTGGGTCCACACAGGGAAGAATGTGAAAAGGAAGAGAGGGTAACTAGGTCAGCAGCTAGGCAGCCCTCTTTGTGAGCTCTGGTTCCTTTCTGGGATTTATACTGATCTAGAGACCCTGCCCAGAGCCCAAGGCCCTGAAAACAGGCTATGGAGCCCAGAGCCACCACCTCAAAATCTAGATCTCAGAGTCTAGATTCAGACCTAAGCATCCAGGCCTTCGATTCCAGAGTCCAGTCCTACCCATTTGGGTGCTAAGAGAAAACATGGAATTTGCTTTCTGCCAGATTCTGGGCCAGGATCAGCTGGGCCAGGCCTGGGCCACGTTGCCCTGACGACTATACCTCTTGGTTGCAATATTAAGTACTTAGCGGCCGTTTGGGGCGAGGGCAGGCCCTGTCCCTTCAACCACTACTACCTGCCCCCCGGCACCCTTACCAAAGCAGGGGTCACTGCCACAGCCCTCTGGTACCTGCCTGGCCTATCCCGAACCATGACCGGGAGACATGGGCTGGGAGTTTGTCGGGGCCTGTAATTGTAGCCAGCTGGGGGAGGGGGTGGACTTGGCTATAAATACTCAGAAGGCTGCTAAGCGCCTGCAGCTGTGGCCTCCTGGCTGTGGTGGGCTGTGGGGGGGGGGGCAGCGAGGGGGGGGGTCGGGCAAGGTCTGCAGCTCTTTGCTGAGCCCAGCTAGTTGGTCTCAAGGAGGAGGAAGGAGACAGCACAATTTGTGGAACAGATAAAATCTGCTCTTAATTTAGTGAGGGGAGAGACCCAGGCTTGAGCTGACAGAGCTGGACAGCCCAGTGGGAGGGACAAGGATACACCCATCACACCTGGAGGCTGCTAGATCTGCATGGGGCCTCCTCTGACCAGGAAGGCAAGGGCCTCCCAGAGTCCCAACTCCTCTCAGAGCAAAGGTCAGCCACAGCTAAGAGAGCTGGGCTCTATCTGGGGACCTATATCTCTGAAGACCTAAGGATATGGGTACCTGGGGAGCAGAGGACCTGAGTGGGTGATGGTTGGGGGCTAGTGCTTTGGTGGATTGGAGGTTCCCATGAAATTATCATCTAATTTCATCAGTAGCCAAATTATTTGTGCAAAAGGAAGTCCTCTGGGCATCCCTACTGCCCCTCCTCTTTGGGCTGCTGTCTCCCTGCCCTTTCCAGGAGGGTTTGGCCACAGAGGCCCAACTTCCTGACCCAGGAAGCTTCCTCTAATTGGTGTCAGAGCACAGCTTGTCAAAGGTCAAAGACTATCTTTCCCTCACTACGGTATAGATGGGAAACTGAGCCTACAAAGGCAAGGGACGTGTCCAAAGTCATATAGGGAGTTAATGACAAAGCTGCAACTAACTATAAGCCAGGTCCCATTAATTCCCAGGGAATGGGGTGAGGCCAAGAAGGGAACACTACCTTGATTTGGAAAGGAGAGTAGTTAAAGGAAAAGACATCTTCATCCCCTGCCTAGAGAGTGTAGAGGTGAGTTGGGTAGTCGCAAAGGTGCTGGGCCATGAGGGGAGGGGGAGACAGATTTGGGAGCAGGTGCAGTGGTCACACCAGGAGGAAATCTGAGCTCTGCTTGGTGTCAGCAGCCAGGATGGGCCAGGAAGGGTCCTGCTGGCCATGCACGCTCCTCCTCACAGCCCAGGCCAGACCCAGGCGGGGCCCCAGCGGGCAAGCCTGGAGCAAGTGCCAGTGAGCAGTGGGCACAGGTGGCTGAGAGGGCAGGGGGGGTGGGAGGGCGGGGACTCTGGAGCAGAGCGAAGGCAGGAAATGGCAGCTGCCCCAGCCTAGCCAGTACCCTACTGCCTGGACAGAAGGGAGGATGGGACTGGTGCTGGTCTGCCATGGAGCTCTTGGGGCCTGTGAGTGACACATACCCCAGTGTCCCAATTATCTTTTTCTCCGGGCATTAGAGTACCCTGTAGGCTGGGTGAGGGCTCATAAATTTAGGATATGTTCTTCTGAGGGACAGTCCCAGCTAAGGACATCTGGAATCACATGGGATATCACATCTGCCCTCCTGGGTCTCTTGACACCCTCCTCCACCCTGGGTATGTCTGAAACAGCAGGCCTGGCCCCAGATGTCACCCATGCCCAACTTCACCTCAAAGTTTTGGTACTAATGAGGGGAGCTGTGGCTTTGTCCACATCTGTCTCCCTCAACACACACCTCTTAGCTCCTTGTTAGGACTCAGCCAGGAGTCCTCCTGTGGGACGCGTGGTCCCAACAGTCAAAGGTCTTTCCTCACCCCAGAGCTACAGCTCCCCTAACCAAAAGGCTCATTCCTCTGAGGGTTAGCGTGTAGATACCTTCTGCCACTCCTATCAGCATCAAGACCGTTTGTTGATCTGAGATTCAGAGCCAGACTGGATAGTTCTCAGAGGCCCCAGCTGGGCCCAGGTCTCCTGATCTGAGATGGGGGGGTGGGAAGAGGTGGGGGTCAAAATCTAACTGGCCAAGAGAGGGGCAGGGCAAAGGTGGGGCAGGCTGGGCAGAGAAGGCAGAGCTGGGACCCAGAGAAAGGTGGCTCACCCCTCACCATTCCTCCCCCGCCCCGTGTACGTCCACTCCCCACAGGAAAAGAAAGGGCAAGAGGTACAGAAGGGTCCAGCTGTGGAGATCGCAAAATTGGATAAACTGCTGAACCTGGTGAGGGAAGTGAAAACCAAGACCTGAAGGCCTGGCCTCAGTCCCTATCCCATTGTTTTGAACCCAGTACTTGTAACTCCTGACCCTGGTACCCCAGCCCAGCCTTAGTACCCAGTATGTGATCCCACCCCTAATCAGGTCCCAGCAGCACTCTACTTTGGCCCGGGTCCCAGCACCTCACCCCAGGACTTGACCCTCAACCATTATCACGTCCTACTTTGCACAAATAAACCTGTGTCTGGAAGCTCACCCCACACCTTTAATTTTGCTACCGCAGGGCCCTCAGGAAGAGGAGGAAATCTCATGGTAGAGCCATAGTTCCATTTATTATCCAGCAAACAGAGGAAGGACCCGAGGAGGGGCCCAGCCTGGACGCCCTCCCCTTATTGCCATGGATTCTAGTTTGCTTCCCCAACCTCAAGGGCCTGGAGGCGACTGGCCTAGGGAGAGGGGGCTCCAGTCCCCAGCCCTCAGTATGGAGCAGAGTCGAGATGGCCCTGGCCCTAGCACCAACTCATGAACCCCCACCCCAAACCTGTCTACCAAGGGCCACCAGAGCGCCTCGTGGAGCCAGACTGGCTAGACTCTGGGCTGCTAAGTCCAACTCTGGACAGGTTAGACTCTGGGTTCCGGACCCCAGGCTGGCTAGACCCTGGGATCCTGATTCCAGGCTCTGGGTGGGGCAGACTTAGGCCCCAGACTACAGGTGAGGCAAGGGGCCTTCAGGGCTGCAGCAGGTAGCTGCCTTCATGGCTGGGCTTCTGGGGCGGGGGTGCCTTCTCAGGACAGGGGCCGGGGCTGGAGTTGGGACTGGATTCGGAGAGAGAGTCGATGTCCGCAGAGCGGGAATGGCAGGCCCAGCAGAGAATGACCCAGAGCAGCAGCAGCAAGAAGCCTACGAGGCCGTTGCAGACGATGGCAATGAGGGCACCCTGGGAGATGGCTGCCCCCATGACAGGCAGCACTCTCAGACCGGCACAGACCACGGGGCTGGCTCGATGGCAAGGCCCATGCCGAGGTGGAACTCCAGTACAGCTGGCCTTCCAAAGAGGTTGTCCTGTCCACACTCACTGATTCCTGGGCAGTGGATGTCCACCTGCAGTCCTGAGCCTGTGGCAGGTGGAGAGCAGAGGAAAGGGTGGTGAGGAGGAAGGGGTAGGGTAAGAACTAGAAGGAGAGAGGTCTAGAAGACAGTCCTTTCCCACATCTCTGGCTTCCCCAGCAGAGGACTCTAGGTTCCAGCAGGTCTAAATACCCCACAGAGCCAATGCCCGCAGCCTCGGGCCTGGCTCTGGACACCTGGGGTGCGGGTACAGCCACAGTGGGGAAGCTGGACTAGACATCCTGTATCTCATTCTCCTGAGAACCAGTGGGCATGGCCTGGCTCTGCCCACCAAGCTTCCAGCTCTGAAAAGCACCGTGTGAGTGGATGAGACTGAAGAAGCCCAAGGCCTTAGAGGATGGGGACTGAGACCAGCGTTGTTGTGGCCTGGGCGCCTCCCCCTTCTCAGGACTCCAGCCAGCCAGCCCAGGAGACCTCCAGAGGTGCCAGCTCAGACAGAGGGAACTTTGTGGAGGCCCTGGCACGCATGTGTGGGTCTGTGTATCCAAGGCTGTGTACCTAGGTGTGCCTCTCTGTGGGACTGTCTCTCCAGGTCAGTTGTGTGTGTCTGTGAGTCTGGCTCTTAATCTTTTGGTTCCCTTACCTAGATGTGTGCCTCTGCCGGGCATACCCACCTCTATGTTTGTGTGGCTATCTTTCTATGTGGCTCTCTTTATATGTGTCTCCGTGTGTCCCCATCTGAGTGTCTGAGTCTCTTTTCTCTCCCAGTGTATCTCTGTGGGTCTCTGTATTGGTCTCTGTGTGTATGGTCTCTTGTGTCCCTGGGTCTCTCTTTTCTGCTCTGCTGTGTGTCACTCTGTTCCCGTGGACGTGTCTCTCTCCCCTTCTCTGTAGGGTCTATCTCTGTAGTTCTGTGAGTCTCGTGTATTTCTGTCTTTGTGTCTGTCTCTTTCTCCCCGGCTGTGCCTCTATGTCTCCGTGTGGGTCTGGGTCTCTTTATCTCTGTCTCTGGTTCTCGGCCCCCGTGCCCATGGGGGGAGGGCCCCCCTTACCTGTGTTGAGCCCGGTGCGCGCCCGCAGGAGGGTCCGGGGCAGCGGGATGCTGGGCGCCGACTGAGATTCGGGAGCCTGCGGGCGCGGGGCGGGCGGGCAGGCAGGCGCGGGGGGGGGGGGGGGGGGGGGGGGGGGGGGGGGGGGGGGGGGGGGGGGGGGGGGGGGGGGGGGGGGGGGGGGGGGGGGAGGCGGGCAGGGGCGATGTCCCCTCCCCCGGCCCTCCCCCTCGGCCGCGCAGCCTCTGCCGGCCGCTCCCGCCGCCGCGCGACCGGGGCGGCCTCGGCCGCGGGCGGTCTGCGGCGAGCCGGCACCTCCTCCCCCTGGGGCGGTGCCTCCTCCGCGGCCGCGGCGGCTCGCTAGCTCGTTCGGCGGCGTTCGGGCTGCGGCTGCGGCCGGGGCGCGGTGTTCGGCTAGGCTCGGCTGCGTTCGGCTGCGTTCGGCTACGTTCGGCTAGGCTCGGCTGGGCTCGGCAAGCAGCAAAAACAGCGGAGGACCTCGCTTCCTGGGAGGCCGGCGGCCGGCGGCCGGCGGCCAATGATGGGGTGGAGCCATCTCTGCGCTGCTGCCGTCTTTCAATTGGCTAGCTGCGCCAAGCTCTCGGGCGATTGGTCGTGGGCTGGGGTGGGGACTGGTTCGCCCCCCGTGCAGGCGTGGGGTGGGGGCGGGAGAAAGACCGGAGGGGCTGCTGGGTCTTGATCTCTCTGGGGATCCCACCCACTTGAGGGGATTTCTTGCACCTTCAACACCTGGAAGAGCTGCACATCCATCTGAGAAAGGCCTTTGTACCCTCAGGCATGAGGAGACTGCCCGTCTATACCTGCCTCTGCCCGCATCATCCAAGGGGGAAGGCCTTGGGTCCCTACATCTAGGAGGAGACTGAACGTCCCCGTCTTGGAAGCCCCTAAACTCTCCTAGACTTCTGCACAGCTACTCCCATCTGGAGGTGGACTCTGCATTCCCACTATAGGGGGTCTGTAGGTGGCTCTGCATTCCCTGGCCCCAGGAGGTGTGAGCAGCTCTGCCAACACGAGTTCTTTGGGCATATTATTGAGTTCTTACCCGGTATTGGTCGCGGGTTCGTGCTTTGCTGCGCTGTGGGGGAACCTAGGGCAGAGAGTAACGGGTATTCCGAGAGATCGGTCAGCCATGGCTGGAACAGGACCAGGCACGACTCTCCAACCTAGGAGCTCCTGACTCTCTATCCTAGAATCTCTCCTAAGAGGAAGACCAGTTTGGGCAGAAGTGTCAGGTACACCTTCCTACCCTACCTCATAGGTCGGTGATTCCTAAGTGTTCCCAGCGGGGCCCTTTTCTCATCCTACTCTACATATGTAGTCTTCATGAATACGCACATCCCTGAAGCTATGTCATGAAGACTCTCAGTGCTCCCAAATCCAGCATTACTTTATCTTTGGAATTCTAGCCATAGATCCAACTGACTTCCAGAATCAGTGGGGTGTTGAATCCTTGTTCTGCCATTTAACTAACTCTGTGGCCTTGGGCAAGTTACCGTCTCTCTCTCTCTCTCTCTCTCTTTTAAAATTTTTATTTATTTGACAGATCACAAGTAGGCAGAGGCAGGCAGAGAGAGAGAGGAGGAGCAGGCTCCCCGCTGAGCAGAGAGCCTGATGCGGCCTCGAAGCCAGGACCCTGAGATCATGACTGGAGCTGAAGGCAGAGGCTTTAACTCACTGAGCCACCCAGGAGCCCAGGTTACCCTCTTTTAACCTCAGCTTCCTCATCTGTAGAGTTGTTTTAATAATAGCTACCTCTTAGGGTTGTAATTCACCAGTTCATCTATACCTAACCCACCACGTCTCAGCAAATGCCAACTGACACAACCCCAAGAACCATATGGCTAAGGGGCCCCTTCTCTCAGTGCCATGAAATTCACATGAGATCCCGATAAATCCAAAAGCTATCTTGAAAACAAGAAAGGGAAGGGTAAGATAATCTGAAAGACTGAGTCATACTTACAGCCTGTCTAAAATAAATTTTTGGACCCTACTGAGTTTACCAGATGGATTAATTTTAGTTCTCCTGCCCCTGTTACCCAGCAGGGTGGGGGCATTGTGAGCAAGATCAAATCAGTTCTAGGAAAGAGAGGATACTTATATTGCTGCACATCTGAGTGTAATATGAGTGAATTTGTGACCCAGCTGCAGGAGTTCAGATTTTATCCTGGAAACAGTGGGGAGCCACTGAAGAATTTTGAGCAGAGGAGTAAATATGATCATATCCAGAAATTAGAGGGATGATTTGGGCTGCTGGATGGAAGGGGAGATTGAAGGCAACTGAGTAATGACAAAGGACTGAAATGGTGTAGAGGAAGAGGATTGGAGAGAACAAGAGAGCACTGAGGATATTTGGGAATTAAAATTGGCAGCGCTTAGACACTTAGACCTACAGGATATGGGGAATAAGAGGGAGGAAAAGTCTGGGATATCTTCCAGGTTGGTGACTAGGGATATTGTGATTCCCTTTACTGAGATAGAAAACAGGATAGAAGGGGTGTTTCAGCAGGGGCCTGGGGTGATGTGTGGGGGAAGTGGAGGATGATGAATTCTGTTTTAGTTATGCTAGATTTGAGGTACCAGTTGGACACTCAAGTTGAGATGTCCCATAGACAGTTGGATAAGTACGTCTGAGGTTCAGGCTGAAGACAACATTTTATGAGTTATCAATAGATGAGTAACAGTCAAATCAGAAAAGTGGATGAGCGGGTTGCCTGTGTGACTCAGTCAGTTGAGCTTCCGATTCTTGATTTTGTCTCAGGTTATGATCTAGGGTCATAAGATTGAGCCCCACATCTCATGGGTATGGAGCCTGTTTAAGATTCTCTCTCTCCCTCTCACTCTTCCCCTTCCCATCCCTCTCCCTATTTTAAAAAACAAAAACACATAATCAGATACTGAAACCTAAAGGCAGGGATGCTTCAGGAATAACTGGAACTAACAGACACAAAAGCCATTAGGATCTCTCTCTATCTCTCATCTCTATTACTTTCCGCCAGGCTCATTCACTTCCTTCCCCTGCCCTGCCCAGCCCCTACTATCCCCAGCACCAGAATGACTTCTAATGTTTTTCTGGTCTACATGGTGAAAAACATCACTTCAGACAGTCTCAATAAAAATACTATTGTCTAGGCATCCAACAAGAAACTGGCTTCTTTTTCTTGGTGTATTTTGCAAATTCCTCAGGAAGTTCTCTGATTGGCTCAGCTTAGGTAGCTACTTAACCCTGGACCCCATCAGCTGTGGCCAAGGGATGGATGAAGCTCAAACTGCCTAACATGGCTCACAGGAAAACCCCATGTACACGGCGGCTGGGGTTGGAGGGGCGCGGATCCTAGGAGAAGAGAGAATGCAGAATGGCATGTGTTCACTGTGGTCCACCCCCCTTTTTTTTTTAATAAAAAATAAATGTCCTTTATTCCATTGGGTGATGATGAAGAGAACATGCTATTTGAAATTAGGAGAAAAATGATGTATTAGGTTGAATCACATGAAATTGTCATCATTCCACCATTTTGCCCTTGTTTGACCATTTTAATATAAGCAAATATCAGTTTCATGTGTTTCAGCCAAATACTGATGTTTTAAAGACATCTTTGATACTAGTTCTCTGCTGTAATATAGTCCACCCCTTATTTGCCCAACACACACACATTATTTTCCTACATCCATATGATTCTAAATATGTCCTCACCTACGTGTTCCAACCATTCCACTATATGTATGCCAACAAATTCACCTCCTCTCTGGTGGAGGGCAGCTCACTGACACATCTACCTCCTGCTTCTAGGGGTTATAGCATTGGACCACTGTTCTTCATATGCAGGTTCTCTGGGTAATGTCCCTTCGGGCTCCAGTCCAATTTCCATAAGGTGTGACTGTGGCTTCTAATAATCTCATTATCTTCATTTGAACTGCCTTTGAACTACCTTTAAACCACTATCCTCTGCCCCAAAATAACCCCAAACTCCTGATCTCTAGAGATGGAAGAAAGAAAGAGCAAAATAAGAAGTCAGTGTAGAGTGGTCAGTAATCCAGAGCATCATATGTTTTTTGGCCATGAATGACAGTGAAGATGGTGGGACTAGGAAATCTCATGGCATCTGTTCGTGGACTCACTTCTTTAGCTACAGAGTTTCTCAGTCAGCCAATCTGGCCGTCCCAGGTTTTGCCCACAGGATGTTATACCTTATCCAGTATTCTGAGAGGATCATTGCGGAGGATTTCTCTGTGGAGCACCACCCTGGTTAGCACTACACTATCTGGTGGTATTTTAGGGATTATCCTGGGATTGAGCAATCACAGATCTCTGCATTAATGAGGATTGGGTGTTGTTTTATTTTCTTCCCGATAATACAATTCTTTTAAAATCATAATCAGTTGTCAATTTCATCTGGGGGAGAATTCCTTTTGCTGATAACTTATTTATCCTAAACCACTACCACCCCCACACACCCCATCCCGCCGTTTAAACAACGCTAGGCGTGCCTGGGTGGCTTGGTCCGTTAAGAGTCTGCCTTCGGTTCAGGTTATGATCCCAGAGGTCGGGCTCCCTGCTCAGTGGGGAGCTTGCTTCTCTCTCTCTCTCTCTCTCTCTCTCTCTCTCTCTCTCTCTGCAGCTCCTCCTGCTTGTACTCCCCTTCTCTCTCTGTCAAATAAATAAATAAAATCTTAAAAATAAAAAACCAAAACTCCGAAATCAGAATACAGTCTTACAATTAATGGCGTGTAATAGTTTTTAGCCTTTTTTCTTCTAATACTGTTGACCCTGCCTTGTACAATGCAGGAGTTAGGGGCACCAAGCCCTTGAATAGTCAAAAATCCATGTATAACTTTTTTAAAAAAACCTTATTTATTTATTTGGCAGAGAGAAACACAGCTAGAGAGGAAACACAAGCAGAGGGAGTGAGAGAGGGAGAAGCAGGCTTCCCGCCGAGCAGGAAGCCCGATGTGGGGCTCGATCCCGGGTCTCCAGGATCATGACCTGAGCCAAAAGCAGTTGCTTAACCAATTGAGCCACCCAGGCGCCCCATGTATAACTTTTTAAACATTGTTTAAGGGGTGCCTGGGTGGCTCAGTTGGTTAAGCCACTGCCTTCAGCTCAGATCATGATCCTGGAGTTCCGGGATCGAGTCCTTTTCACAAATAATAGAATCCACCCTGGATAATTAAAACAAAAATATTTGTTAAAAGAACATTATTTAGCTCAGAAATTTTAAGAGGACTGGGGAAATGAATTTGAGGCTCAATTTCTAGGAACACTTAAACCATACCACACAACCTGATGAGGAAGCCACAGCCATTGCCTCTCCAAATACTAAGTACCAAGAGTTTAATTTGACCGCCAACTTTACAAGCTCTGTAGCACTTCTGCGGTAAGAACTCAATATTACAACCACTGGGAAACCACCACTGTTGCCACTACCACCCCCCAAAAGTGGGCACTTATACTACCAACAGTAACAGAAACTGAAGTTTTTTGTCCAACCTACTTCCTTCCTGTATCAGTCAGAATTAGGCAGGAGCAAGGGTTACAAACGACCCCCCAGATCTTACAAAGATGTATTTCTTGCTCTTGCTACAATCCTGGCATGGGTGAAGTGGGGCGGACTCTGCTCACCGTGATCACTCAGTGATCTAGGCTGATGGAGTTTTCACCATCTTATGATGCCTTTCTTTCTTTTCCTTCCTTCTCGCTTCCCTCCCTCCGTTCCTTTTTCCTTTTTCTTTGTTCCTTCTTTCTTTTTTAAGGATTTTTTAAAGTATTCTCTATACCCCACATGTGGGGCTTGAACCTACAACCCCCAAATCAAGAGTCACATGCTCTGTGGTCTGAGCCAGCCAGGCGTCCCATGCTACTTTCTTGGTAGGAACCTTCAGCATTTGCTGTGGTAAAGAGAGTGAGGAAAAATGTACATTGGCTTCTGCTCATGTTGCACTGATCAAAACAACTCTCATGGCCATACCTAACCTCAAGAGACAAGAGAAGGGCAACCCTCCTGGTGCTCAGAAGGAAAGGAGAACCAGAAATATTGAACTTTAGTGATATTAACCTCACTCATATGATAGCTCACTTCCAAATCAAAGTCTCACACGGGAGCCAGCAGCATATGCCTCTAAACAAGCTGCATAGAATGCTGCAAATTTTAGTTCTGACTTCTGTACTACGGAGACTGGATTTTAAAATGTGAATTTTCCCATATAGGAAAACTATTTCAGAGGTGAAAGACATCCATGAATACAACATATTTCTACTACCATAATCAACGCTAGAAATTTGTAAAACCACGTTCTCCGAATCTTCTGGTTTGCCATGAAAATGCAGGAGCTGTGCAAGCACTTGGAGCAAATTCTCTCTTTTAGTGCTATGTTTTTCATAGTGCTAAAGGGGCACTTTCTTTTTATTTATTTATTTAATATTTTATTTATTTATTTGTCAGAGAGAGAGAGAATAAGCAGGGGAACAGCAAGCAGATGGAGAAGCAGGCTCCCCGTTGAGCAAGGATCCCGATGTGGGACTCCATCCCAGTACTCTGGGATCAGGACTCGAGCTGAAGGAAGATGCCTAACTGACTGAACTACTAAAAGGGGCACTTTAAGTCCCTCTAACTATGCCTTCTGGCATCATGGGAAACCCTAGGCTGGAGTGACAGGGCTAGAAGCCTTTCTTCTTCAACCTGCTCTGGAGTGATGCCCTTCCCTCACCTGCATTCCAATCAACTCACTTCACAGTGAGAAGCACCATCACGTTTGCCTGATAGGGTAGGAATAATCCAAAATGAGTGGTCTGCAAGCAGTTAGGGGCCAACAGAGGAACTATCTCACTTGGACAAGGAAGTGTGTTTCAGCCTTGACCTCAAACTGCCAAAAGCTAGGTCGTCCTGCATCATGCTGAATTGCAAAAGCTGAGTTCTTGGCTGTTCTCTAATGTTGATGATGAGGAAACTGAGAGATCCTAGCAGTCAGGAGGGTGGTGCACTAGGTGAGTCTGAGAAATTGGGAAGCCCTGCTTGTTGTCCCTGCCCTGCCTCCTCCAGACAAGCTTCCTATGTTTCTCCAGCCCACATAATAATAAACCCAGCTTCTGACAATTCTCAGGTTTACAGCTTAAATCCAGGTATACTGAGCAAGATGTTGGCTCATCTCTTTCAGTTCCAGCTTACCCTTCTCAGCTCCAGTTTCAAAATCCCTAGGGACTTGCTTTTGTCAGCCTGGCTTTGGTCAGATGCCAGTCCCTGTATCAGTGATCCATGGTGGGGTAGGGAGGCCATAGCATGCTGGCTCCCATGATAACCCTATGAATGGAAGGCAGTTCCCACCAGAAGAGAGGGCCATCCAAACAAAACATGAAGGAATCCACCATGCTAACATTAGTGGATTCAGGAGAAAAGAGAAATCTGCAAAATATATATGGAAGTAGCTGTCACAGAGGTAGAAAGAAAACCAGGAAGGAACGTAGTTTCAGAGAAGCAAAGAAAGGACAACGGTTCAAGAAAGACAGAGGGGTCAGCAATCCAGAATGTCAGAGAGGTCTAGTAGTTATAGAAAAGGGAGCCATTGGACTTAAAAGAAAGGAGGTTGTTGATTATCTTGGCAAGGTGTTCCAGTGGGCAGTGGACAGTGGGCAATGGAGATGGGGAATGTGGTGGCCACCAGATTTGACTGGTTTGATGAGTAAGAAGCTGATACAATATAGATGACTCAAAATGATTGTTGTAAAAAATCGGGGAAGAAGAATAGATACACAAGGATGTGGAGCCAGATGAACTTTATGTTCAATTTCTAAAAATTTCCTTTTTTTAAAGATTTAATGTATTTATTTGTCAGAGAGAGAGAGCACAAGCAGGGGGAGCGGCAGGCAGAGGGAGAAGCGCGCTCCCCGCTGAGCAAGGAGCCCAATGCGGACTCAATTCCAGGACCTTGGGATAAAAACCAGAGCCAAAGGCAGCTACTTACAGACTGAGCCACCCAGGCATCACCTAAAAATTATGTGTTTCCTACATGGGCATGTGTAACTCCTGGTGGGAAAGAGCCTGGAGAAAGAATATAATTGATAAGCTATTTTTATTAATGCTGTCCATCTCCGCTGGGCTGTGCAGATCCAGGCAGGCCAGGACAGGAATGGAAGCAAAAACCCGGCAGAAGGTATGAACCATTTCAACTTTCCCTGGGAAATACCAGCAAGTAGGGCAGAGATAGAAGGTAACTAACCTCAGCATTGGGTGACCCAGTTTGGGCCCCAGGACACACCCAGGGCCTTGGGATTGCACTGTGGCCTATGCCCAGACAGAGAGGCCTTGTGTGAAGAGCAAAGGATCGCAAGGCTGGAGCCAGTCCTCAGCAGGTGGGGGCAGGGTGAGTATAAAGCAGTCATATTCTGGGATAGGCAGCCTTGCCATGGCTTTGCTCTGACTTCCTTATCTTGAAACCATGCCTGTTGCTACCCCCTCCCCACCCACTCACTCCTCAGCATCCCTGCCAAGCTGTCACCTGCTTCTCAGACCCACTTCCCCGCCTCCCGTCACTCTTCAGCCGCTGCCCCCACCATCTGCTCTCATCATCCCTGGCGCTGGCTCATCAAGGTCACTTTCACCTCTTTGCCACATCCTGTGAATATTTTTTAGTCCTTATCTTTGTTGACTTCTTGGCAGCAGTGAGGCTCTTGATCCCTTTTTGAAATTCCATCTTTCATTGTCTTCCATGAGGCCACCCTCTCTGGGAATATTTATTGCTTCTCCTAAAACAACTATTGTTTTGTTTGTTTTTTAGAGAGGAAGGGGAAAGGAGAGGGGCCTAGGGAAAGGGAGAGAGACTCTCAAGCAGGTTCCACGCCCAGCATGGAGCAGACATGAAGCTTGATGGATCTCACCGCCCAAGATCACGACCTGAGTCAAAAGCAAGAGCTGGGCGCTGAACCAACCGAGCCGCTCAAGTGCCCCTAAAACAACCACTGTCAATCAAGCACCTAGACGCTGTCAGAGCTTTACATTCATCATAGCTATCCCTCACCTACATGCATGACAGGCCCGTGGAACAGATGAAGGAACTGGGACTGAAGGGCATCAAGAGGTTTTCCTAAGGCCCCAGAGCAGCAGTGATAGAGTCTGGATTGAAACCCTGATTTGCTGCATTGCTCTCAATTCCAGCATTCTGTCTGACTCCCTTACCTTCCTGGCCCCTCCTCACTGTTGGGCTATTGCTGTCTGCACCCACTCTCTTCTCCTCTCCTTTCCTTAAGTGAGGTCCTCCTCTATGTTACGGCTTCTGTGCCCATTTTATGTGGACAATGCCTTAATGCTAATCCAGACCTCACTCCCAAGTCCCAGACCAGTGTCTGTTGTTGCTGCTGCTGCTGTTATTAAGAACTAAGATTTATGGAGTGTTTACAACATGGCAGGCAGTGTGCTAATTTCTTTAAATACATCATCTCATTAAATCCTTACGACAACCCTATGAGGTACGAGCCTTTCCCATTTCCACTTCAGGAAACTGAGTTGTAGGGAAATTAACCACCTTGTCCAAGGTCAACAGGAGCCCAGGTTTGTCTGACCCTAATCCATTCTCTTAACTAATGACCTAAGGCTTTCTACCAAGGAGTCCCAACTAGTGCCCTAGTGCCTTACACTTGACATGTCTAATCTGAGCTCATGTGTCCCTTAATTGCTGTGTGCCCATAGGCAAGTGGCTTGATGTAGGAGCCATGATTATTATCAACTTCCCCAAAGCCTGTCCTCCCTCTGTGCTAACTAGTTTGATAAACACTGCGACCGTCTCCCAGTTGACAGCATTGTGCTCTTCTTCCCTCTTCCTTCCCTCTTTGCCCCATGTTCATCAAGATTTGGTGACTCTGTGCTCTAAAAAGCCCTGTTCTCAATGATCTGACCCTGGTCCTTCTCTTACCTGTTCTCAGGCCTTCCACGTCATTCATTCAAATCACCTCTTGGCTACCTGCTGCTTTATTCTCTTCCCTCCTTGGTCTCCTCCACACAGCCTCCACAGCTGTCTTTCTCAAACACAAAGCTGACCAAGGCTCCCCAGCTCCCAGGGCCCTCTAACTCTCAGTAGAAGCCTCCAAACCTCAGTTCCACTCCTTTGCAGCCCCCGATCTCACATGGCCAACTATTGACCATAGGCAGGCCCTCACTATTCCTGCCCTTCCCTCTCATCCTTCCCTTGCCCTTCCCCCCAGGGGTAAGTGGTGTCCTCTGCCTCTTCATAGTGCCCCCCACAACTGGTATGTGTTTTTCCTGTGACACTGAGCCTAGAGTTTGGGATGTTCAGGTGTGTAAAATTGGTAATGTTTCTCTATTTTATAAAAATGAAATCTAGGGGGATGTGTGGGTGGCTCAGTTGGTTAAGCATCTGCCTTTGGCTCAGATCATCATCCCAGGGTCCTGGGATCAAGCCCCACATCAGGTTCCCTACTCAGCAGAGAGCCTGCTTCTCCTCTCCCTCTGCTGCTCCCCCACTTGTGCTCTTTCTCTCTCTCTCTCTCATCTCTCTCTCCCTAATAAATAAAATCTTTGGAGAAAAAATGAAATCTAGGGGCATCTGAGTGGCTCAGTCAGTGATACATCTGCCTTCAGCTCAGGTCATGATCCCGGGGTCCTAGGACCGAGCCCCGCATCAGGCTCCTTGCTCAGCAGGCAACCTGCTTCTTCCTCTCCTTCTGCCATGCTTTCCCACTCTCTTGCAAATAAATAAATAAATAAATAAATAAATAAATAAATAAATAAATAAATAAATAAATAAAATCTTTTAAAAAATGAACTATGGTTACACAACAATATATAACAATATAATTAATACCTCAGGGGCGTTTGAGTGGCTCAATTGGTTGAGGGTCTGACTCTTGATTTTGGCTCAGGTCACCATCTCAAGTTCCTAGGATTGAGCCCTACATTGGGCTCCACACTCAGAAGAGAGTCTGCTTGAAGACTCCCTCTCTCCCTCTCCCTCAGTTCTCCCTGCCTCTGCCGGTTTGCACAAGTGTGCGCTCTCTAAAGTAAATGGATAGATCTTTTAAACATACATACACATAATTAATACCACAAAACCATACACTCAGAAATGGTTACAATGGTAAAACAAAGCAAACCAAATGTAACTCCTTTCCCAGGTCTTTGTTCCTGGAGCTAGCAGTAAGGTCATCTTGAGAGAAACTCCTTACCCCTTCCTCCCCAACGTGCAAAGGTCCTGGGTTATTAGGTTGTTGATTCATATGGTCTCTGCTGAGATGTCCAGTTTGGGAGCTCAGTACCCAGGGCCCTGCTTTCCCAAGCTCACCCTGCCCTCGCAAGGCATTGTTAGGGAGTGTCTGTGGTCCCACCTGCTCGTGCAAACACAGATCTCCTCTTCATTTGGGGGTACTCTCTGGATTACTCTGTCCCCTCTCCTCAACATAATCCCTTGAAGAAGCTTAGGCTTCCAGAAGGCTAGAGTCAGGAAGAAGCCTGAGGTTGATTCAGCCTTGGGCCTGCGATGCTCACCCCAAGAGACAGGGAGGAAAAAGACTCAGTCTTCTGCCTGAGCATGTACTGGAACAAAACTCCATTAACATCTCAGTAAGTTATCCCCGCACACCAACTCCTGCCTCAGACCATCAAATCCCTTGGGGGCAGAAATCAGACACAATACACATACACACCACCCACAAAGCGGAGGCACACATACATACAAGCAAAGACACATGGATACAGAAAACAAGCCTGCCCAGGCCACAGGCATGAGTACAGAAACCTACCTCCATACAGAGTTATGTGTGTCTTACACTCACTACACACATACCACATATCCAGGAAATATGCATAAAGAGGTTCACAGGACTCCATGGCATGCATGCGTACACACACATACATGTACATACATGTGTGAGAGTAAATCTGCTGACAGACTCACAACAGGGGTGTGTTTTGAACCCAGGACTAAAGAAGTTAGTCTGAGATAAAGATGCAGCTTGGTTTTCTAGAGATTGAAAGAGTATGTGTATGTGGAGGGCACGCTGGTGGGAGAGAGAGCCAGGTAGTACTAGGGAAGGGAGAGATCCTAATGCCAGGGGAATAGTGTTGGTTAGTTATATGGTACCAACTACTCACCTAGCCCCCATTACTGTTAACTTAGTAGTTATCCAGCTGGGTCCTCTGCTGGGCTAGGTGGGCAGAGGGTCCTGCTCTCCTGGCACCTATGCCTAGCCTGGGAGGAGGACCTACCCATGAGCAGCCGTAACCCAGAGTGTGGAATGCTGTGAGGTGGGGATGCATAGCCCACCTCCGGGAAGCAGTGGAAGGTAGGCAATGTCAGGGAAACTTGAACTGAATATTGAGCAAGTGGGAGCTGGGGGGATGAGAGAGATGGATGGGGAGGACAAGGGAACAGCACATAGGAAGGTGTATTAGTTTCCTGTTGCTGTTTTAATCAATTCCCATAAATTTAGTGGCTTCGAACAACACAGATTTATTCTCTTAAGTCTCAGGCTCAGAGGTCTGAAATCAGTTTCATTGGGCTCAAGTCAAGGTGTGGGCAGGGCCGGCTCCTCCTGGAGGCTCTGAGATGAGAATCAATTGCCTTTGCAGCTTCTAGGACCTGCCCGTATTTGTTGGCTTGTAGACCTGTCCACCATCTTCCAACCTGCCGTGCCATCATCCCATTACCTCATCTTTGACTCTAACTCCTGCCTCTTTTCTATTGGGATGGTTGTGATTACATAGGGACCACATGATAATCCAGGATAATCTTCCTATCTCAAGAGCCTTAACTTAATCACAGCCGCAAAATCCCTCTGCCACACAAACACACTCACAGATTCTGGGAATTAGGATGCAGACGTGTTTGGAGGCCATTACTAAGCCTACCACATATTACCTCACACGCTTCAAAACATCCCCTAATAGGAATCTTGTTGTCCCCAGATTGAAGATGAGGAATCTGAGGTTCAGAGAGGTTAAGGGATTTGCCTTAAAACAAAAGAAATAGATAGATGATAGATAGATAGATAGATAGATAGATAGATAGTCTTTTTTTTAAAAAGATTGAAAAAATATACAGGATTGTTATTTAAAAAATCATAAGCCATACAAAAAAATACAAAGAAAAATGCAACATCTCACTGAAAGTCTCACCACCCAGAAATGGTCAGTATTAACATTTGGTGACCACAACACACTGGGGTGGGGGCAGGGAGTGTGGAAAAAGGAAACGTAAAAAGACTCAGAGGTAGAAAAATTATACAAGAATAGGACATACTACAGAAGCTGTTGGGTTTTTTTTTTTAACAAAATATACAAAACAGGGGCGCCTGGGTGGCTCAGTTGGTTAAGCGACTGCCTTCGGCTCAGGTCATGATCCCGGAGACCCGGGATCGAGTCCCACATTGGGCTCCCTGCTCGGCAGGAAGCCTGCTTCTCCCTCTCTCACTCCCCCTGCTTGTGTTCCCTCTCTCGCTGTTTCTCGCTGTCAAATAAATAAAATCTATTTTTAAAAAATCTTTTTTAAAAAAACATACAAAACATACTTGTACTTGAATTCAAGGTTAAAGAAACTCAGGTAAAAATGAAGGAATACTGAACAGCTATTTCTTCACCTCAAAAAATACTCATTTCTAAAAGACTCCTCTCAACAACAATTTTAAGAGGCTCGAGTAGGACTTGTATCATTACGTGTCTGTTTTAGAAGCCATCAGCTGCTTGCAACTATGAAGGAAAATGCCAGTACTTCTGCTCTCCCTCCCACCCCTTCTCTCCAGATTATGTTGCCAATGTTGTTCTAACTTTGTAAGGGTTTGTATTTACATGCTGTTCTGCCACTAAAATTCCCAGTTTAATCTTAACCTAAAGGGAATTACTGTTCGACTTTCCCTTCTTCAACCCCTTATTGACTAACCTCTTGGCTAACTGAATTTTGTTACTATGTACTTTTTTTGTTTTTTTTTCAGAAGGGCTCATGGGTTCTCTATCCCCAAAGTCATGACTGAGATCAACTACTTTGTTGGTTATGCTTTGGGGTGATACTTGTTTACCTTCAGAACCTGATAGATACTGCTTCATCACTTGGGTTTATGGAATGTTATGTGGAGAGTATTTAAGATCAGACTGAATTTGTCCCCATATATGACTTGCTCTTTCTGCCTGGGTTCCTGAAGTATTCTTATTTTAGCTTCAAAGTTTAGTAACTAAATCAATGTGTTTTAACATCCATTATCCTGTATCCATTCTTCTGGCATAGGCTGTTCACTTTCCATCTGGATATTCAGTTTTTCCTTAATTTCAGGGGAAGTTTTTCTGTACATCATACCTTAGTATCCTTTTCGGTCCTATTTTTTGAACCTTTACGTTAGGGTGGCCAACAATCATGCTTATGGTAGCTCGCCTTTGTCCTATTAACTTCACTCTAATTGGCTTAATATCTTTATCTTTTCTCATCATATTTACTCGTAGGATCTCAAAGCCTTCCCTACAAATTACTTTGATTTTCAGCCATATCTATCCTATGTTGTAACTGCTCATCTGTCTTATCTGTGATGACATTGTTTGGGCCCTTTCCTATTTTTCCTTAGTTCTATAATCTCCCTTTTCATTTCATTCTGTTGTTTTATCATCTTGTCTTTGAGTTCTTGTTCTCTGGATTTCATACTATTATTAAGGCCTGCTATAACAGGAGGAACTTGCCAGGATTTTGTTATTCCTTTGGCTTTCTTCTAGATAGGGTTCTTCCTTTATTTTTTGCATCCTGTCTTCCTTATTCCTTTCCCTTCCTTCCCTCCTCCCTCCCTTCCTATTTTCCCTCTTTACTTCCTTCCTACCTACCTACCTATATTGTGGCTATGATCCAAATGCCTAAGAGCAATGCTATTATCTTTCCACTTACAACTATCTCCCATGGCTCATAGCACACCTCTCCTTGGTCAGGACTGTGGATCCTTGAGCCCCTTCCCATCTGGACCAATTTATTCCCCCCTGGGAGCTGTGGTCTGAACTTGGCTATTGCTTTCAAACTCACCCAGCCCATTTCCGTGCCCTAGGGGTGATGTGGCTGAGGCTACCTCCTAACTTTGATGGGGCCAGAGGAGCTGTCTCTCCTCTGAGGCCCTCATGGCTATCTCTGGATACCCTGTTCCAGCTGCAAGGTGGGGCATGTCCCATCCTATAGACTGTGGCTTGTTCCCCACCCTACGCCCATACTCTGGAAGTTGCCAAGCCGTGGCAGCTCTCCTCACCTCTCCTGAAGCCTCACGGAGGAACATAGGGGCTTCTACTTACAAAGGCTTTTTCCTAGACTTTTCCTGAGGCTATCAGATCACACAATAATCCATCTTCCTCAGATTACAGGATGTTAGTGAAAATGGCTGGTATTCTGACTCATCTTTTCTCAATGCTCCTTTTGGGCATTAGGTTAGGAGACCTACCCACTCACTTGTTGCACCATTTTCTTCTGTTACTTTCCTTGGCTATCACATTTTAAGGTTTATAAAAAGAATTTGCAGAGCGCCTGGGTGGCTCAGTGGGTTAAAGCCTCTGTCTTCTGCTCAGGTCATGATCTCAGGGTCCTGGGATCAAGCCCCACATTGGGCTCTCTGCTCAGCAGGGAGCCTGCTTCCTCCCCTCTCTCTGCCTGCCTTTCTGCTTACCTATGAGCTCTCTGTCAGATAAATAAATAAGGGGCGCCTGGGTGGCTCAGTTGGTTAAGCGACTGCCTTCGGCTCAGGTCATGATCCTGGAGACCCGGGATCGAGTCCCACATCGGGCTCCCTGCTCGGCGGGAGGCCTGCTTCTCCCTCTCTCACTCCCCCTGCTTGTGTTCCCTCTCTGGCTGTGTTTCTCTCTGTCAAATAAATAAATAAAATCTTTAAATAAATAAATAAAATCTTTTAAAAAAATTTGCATGTTTGTGGTTCCACTTACTTGCGGTGCATGAGGGGTAACCTGGAAGACAGTGGGAGAAGGAAAGTAAATGGGAACTAGGGTAATCCTAGTTTCCCAAGGAGGGAAACGAAACAACAGAGACTTTGGACACAGAAACAAACTGAGGGACTTGGAGGGAGGGGGG